>QMFG01003360.1:0-36158 GCA_003314545.1 Ramaria sp. MG151
TCACTTTAGATTTGATTATACTTCGAAAGAATGTAATCATACTGGGTGTGATCGGCGTGAACCATACAGTTCATCCAATCCACGAGATAGAATCCTTTCGGAATATCTATCTCTTCAGAATCATGCACTTCTTCACAAACGTTCCGAAAACCCTTCGCTTTTACTGTAGGATTGCCTTTCATTTTCGAACACCATCCTCTTTATGTGGAAACATTTTCCAATGTTATTGCTAACAATACATTTGTCCATAACATTTATCTTTGATAATTGAATTCTGACAGGTGGATGGTGAGGATGGTGAGTAAACTGATGGGTCCTGGGCCATTGAGCCCCTAGGTGTCCAGAGAGGCAGATGGCATGTGCTGGTGTTTCTTGGTCAGTGCATGGTGGTGTGCTGAGGGGAGGCTTTGTGGGTATGGGGGCACCTTCAGTATCAAAAATCCAGGAGTCCATTTCAAATGGCCATGCTGATCCTGGGACTGGGCAGACCCAGATGTGGGTGTGCACTAGACCATCTGCATGTGCAATGGGTGCAGCAGGAGCATTGAGCCAGTAGCTGGTATCTTCACGGTCTCTTTTCACTTTACCAGCAGTGTCCCTCAGACTTGCCTTGTGGGTGTGACGGTCTTGCTCCCTTTCCCTTGCCATGTCTCTGCCATCCACCACATGCTCCCTGTCCCTCTTGGACATGAACAGGCTGTCCACAGGAGTGGTGTCTCTGTAGAGCTGGGGTGGTCGCACATGGTGTGGTGTGAGAGCAAGGGTGAGGTGGCAGAGGCTGCATCATGGGGCCATGTGGGTTTGGTGAAAAGGTTGCATGGTGAGTGAAATGGGGAGGCATGAAGTGGTGAGCAGGTGGCAGCAAGTTGTGCTCATGTTCACATAAATAGCCCATGATGGGCTCAGGGGCAATGAGGGGCATGCGGTGGAGAGTCTGATCACAATCTCTCAATATCATGGTCCCAGAAGTAGCCCTACCTTGGTCTGGGGGATAGTGTGGGGGCTAAGATCAAAGGCACAGAGACTCACTCATTCCACCAGAACTCAAAGAAAGGATGGCACTGGCATGGGAGAACAAAAATTAAGTGAAAAAAGCTAAAATCAAAGGCACAGAGACTCACTTATTCCACCAGAACTCAAAGAAAGGATGGCACTGGCATGGGAGAACAAAATTAAGTGAAAAAAAAATTAAAATCAGAGGTGCAGAGACTTACTTATTCCACCAGGACTCAAGGAAAGGATGCTGAGGTGAAAATCAGAGAACAAAAATAAATGGAATGGAAAAAAGTGAAAATAAGAGATGGAGGGACTTGTGTTACCAGAACCCAAAGGAAGGAAGGCACTGGCATGGGTGAGCAAAATAGGTGAAAAAAAAGCAAAAATAAGAGATGGAGAGACTAACCTATGCCATTGAAGCCTTAAGAAAGGACTGGAAGGGAATGTGGAAACATAAATAGGTGAAAAAAGGGAAAATCAGAGAGTCAGAGAGTCACCTATACTGCCAGAACCCAAGGAAAGGAAGGCACTGGCATGGGAGAGCAAAATTAGGCGAAAAAAGCAAAAATAAGAGAAAGAGACTCACCTATGCTCCTGGAACTCAAAGCAAAGACAGCACTGGCATTGGGAAACAAAAATAGGTGCAAAAAGCAAACAAAAAGAAAAAAAAAAAAAAAGACATGCAGAGACTCACTTATGGTATCAGAACCCAAAGAAAGGACAGACTGGCATGAGAGAGCAAAAATAGGTGAAAAAAAAAGTGAAAAAAGGGGATAGAGACTCACCTATGCTCCTGGAACTCAAAGAAAGGAAAGCACTGACATGGGACAACAAAAATAGGTGAAAAAAAAAGTAAAAAAAGGAGATAGAGACTCACCTATGCTTCTGGAACTCAAAGAAAGGAAAGCACTGACATGGGACAACAAAAATTAGGTTGAAAAAAGTAAAAAAAAGGGGATAGAGACTCACCTTATGCTCCTGGAACTCAAAGAAAGGAAAGCACTGACATGGGACAACAAAAATAGGTGAAAAAAAGTGAAAAAGGGGATAGAGAAAAACCTGCTATTGCTTATCTAGGTGCCCTTCATTCTTGTCCTCCATTCCATTCCTCCCTATGTACACATTCTTGGACCAATGCTAGGAGCAATAAAGAAAACAACTTGAACAGCTGTGACCTCAGGTTACTAGCCCCACACTCTACCAACTGAGCTACCAATTCTTAGCTCATTGTGCAGATGTCTGGATCCTAATTTAGAACTCCAGGAGCCACAGCAATGTTCAAATACATTTCCAGCCAAGATTGACCAGAACCATGGAAGTAAGATACATTCAGTCCTTCCTCAGCTTCATCATTTTTACTAATGTTTCATTTCATAACTACTCAGAAATCATGGTCCCATTCACTCAGCTTACTCAGCAAGGTACTCTCTGGAACTTCACAGAGGGCTGTTGTGCAGGATTCACTCTCCTGAAGAAGACCTTCATATTAGACGCTTCGTGTAACCTTGGCAACAGCCTGGTTGTTACCACCTCCATGAGTAAAGTTGAAAGCATCAAATGGGTGGGTCTCCTGGATGTCTTAGGACTCGTTCACTCCACTTCCGCTAGGAAACGCATGTGGCAAGATTTGGTTTATTTTGTTACCGCTCTTGAAAAAACCCTCCTTGTTACCCAACGAGTTTCAGTGCTCCGGGAAGGAAATACGATATATCGATATATTGACAACGGAAAATGACACGAGGAAAATGCACACAATCAACTGAGCTGCTATAGCACTATACTCGCAACAATATCACTCATTTCAGTGCCGGGTTTTCACAGCACATAGTATTCATTGCATCTCCTTCAGTCGTCGTAAGCGAACGCGTACAAGCCTTCTTCCTTAGCTTTGATTTCTACGAAGATGGGCGTGTTAGAAGACTGTTTTCGCACTGATGTCATCACTTACGAAGTGCGACATGTGTCGAATGGAAGCGACATAGGGCTAGGTTGCCTATGTACGTGGAAACTGGTGAGTGTGATGCCATACGACGATGAAGAAAGAAAACACACCCATCATATAATAAAAGTTTGGTAGGCCGCAAGTTTTCCACACTCCGCTGATCTCTCCTTCATCCGTCAAGCCCCAGATAGGTGAAATATTCGATACGAGGTCTTCTCCCATCAATTTCACAAGTGCTGAACGAGCATCACCCAATCTTATAAGTCGTAGACGTCAGTCTGTATATTGTGGCAGACGTAAAAAAACTAACCCAGTGGCAAACACCACAACATCCGCCTTCAGCAAAGATCCGTCTTCGAAGACAAGACTATCTTTCGTAAAGCTCTTCACGTGACCACTTTTGAGTTTGATTTTCCCATCGATGATAAGCTGGCTGGCTCCAACATCTACACGTAGGCGTAGCATCAGGTTGAATTATTCCCAATCCAACTGGACATTGAGGGGGAGATGCGCACCGAAATAGTACCCTCCAGCACGTTTCCATGCCATTGAGAAGGGTCCCGAATCATCTTCCCCATAGTTAATCTTGAATCCCACTCTTTGCAGGCCCTCCAAAATCTCCCTGCCAAAAACAATTGTTATAAGGCAGAGTCTCCGCGATGAATAAGACTGACTTGTCGACTTCAATGACCTGCTTCATCTGCATCTGATGAACTAACTTCATGAGGTGGTTCGGGAAAGACGCGTTGATAAGGTCTGCAATATCAGTGGGTGGTCCCCCTTCATCGTAGAGTCCTGTATGTGGTTTATCAATATTTAGGTCACAGAATAAGGGCAGCATAGGCAATAACCTTGAAAGAGGATGGGGATACCCTTCTCGATTGTTATGACACATGTTGACGACCGTTGCACCTATAAACGCTGCATTTAGCGTAGTAATGTACACACGGGTCGAAGATCAGGTACCATAGTCACATCCACGCCGTGGTGATAGAAATCTTGTGCGATATCGTGTGCTGAAATGATTTTGGTTATACAGAACATTACCTTTTATGGACGAGGTTTACCCGATGTACAAGCCCCCACAACGACGACTTTCTTTCCTATATGATCTGTGGCTACCTTGTGAGACAGGGAATGCAAGACCTTCCCTTGAAAATCATTCTGGATAGGAGGATACATGAATATACAGGACGGGACAGCATATCATCGCAAACCCGTACCATTCCTGGTATATTTGGCACTTTCGGCACATTTCCACCAAAACCGAGGGCCACTACCACATGCTTTGGCCTTACGACTCGCTTCGAGCCGTCTGCCTTGATGAGAGTGACAACATATTCGTCCTTGGCATCATCGCGCTCGATCTTATGAGCCGCAGTCGAAGTCCAGACGTTCAACTCCATAGCATGTGCGTATGATTCCAACCAGTCTGCTAGCTAGTAATGAAGATGGACAGGTAAGCATTCATCTCCGAGGTTTTCGCAACTTACCTTATGGGCGGGAGTGTATACAGGCCACGTCGGAGGGAAGCTACGGCGAATCGCGTGAAGAACAAAGTAATTCTGACTGGGCTAATAAACATACCTTAAATATGGCATATGGTCGTACCCTGTGATATGTTGATTCTCAGGAGGTATACACAATGATAAGATTCAAGTCACATACACACTGGATCATGAAGACAGAGTGCCTGATACCTGTCTCTCCAATTGTCACCTATCCGAGGGTTTCTCTCGACTACAAGCGCAGGGACACCCTGGTACTTCAGCCTCACAGCAACGTCCAGACCGCCTTGACCTCCACCAACGATCAGAACTCTAGGGTCTGTTCCCTCAAAGGCGATCTCCTTGGCTCTTTGGTCCAGCCACTCGCCATGATTTGTCTCGAAACTCCGAAATGGGCCGATTTTGTAGGGCATCCCCTTCAGCAAATCCAGATTGGTGTACATTACATGCGCTTTCCATTCGCCATTGGCGGTAGGTACGATGCGAACCACACCTGAACAGACCCCAACAGCTGTCTCGAAGTCGAAGATTGCCTGAACCCAGACTAGACCAGGAACTTGAAACAAGGTGGGCTGTTTGTCTCTGTGGGTAGCTAAACGAATGTTAGCGAGTTTGGATTCCACCAGGCGAGCTTCTAGCATCTTGCGGATACGGGAAACCCCATGGAAGGTCCTGAAAGACCAAGTGAGCGCTAGCATATCCCTCCACAGTCCATCTCCGAGGAACAAAGCAACCACTGCATCGATATTTTTGCCTGACGCAACGGCCAAGGAGAAATCTTCAATCCATGCAGCTGCCACCTCAGATGTGTTGATGTTCTTTGGGAGGTGGGCATTCAACTTTGCCAAGGTAGGAAGAGATACCTCAGACTCGAGAGTGGAGGCAGTCATAGCGGCAAGAACTCAAGGTATAATTACGTGTCACCATGATCAAGTGCTTACTATATTATTAACCTTGCCGAGCGTGTGTACGTTAGACCTTCTTGACAAGATAGGTAAGATTGGAGCTAGCTCCGCTCAGCGCCTTTGAAGACGATAGCAGTTAACGGTCGATGGTCTGAGGGGTAATCCGCGATACCTGCTGGCGTTAGACCAGCGCCTAAGGATACATAATAGCGAAGCAAGAACTCATTGAGGAAATAATATACTCGCAGTAAGCTTTCAAGTTCCGATGATCGGATTACATCAATGTTCGCTTTGTAACAGTCATACTTGTCTCCATTAAACTGCAAGTCAGTCTAACGGGAATTACAGTAGAGTCATCACCTCGCCTATTGCAACTTACGCACAAGTTGGTTATCTAGTCCTTTGGCTTTGAGATTAAGTCGTTTACTTGTCTATACGAGTTTGTAATTTGATCCTACATTCTAGACTAATCGGCAACGGTAATCTTAAGAATCTCAGAGTGGGAAACTCTGGTATTACTATATCGCAGTCGTAGCTTTTGTTTGGCAAACTGGCAGAGATCATTGGAACCATAGACAGCGTGCGCTTCACCATGGTGCCTGCCCATACGTAATTCGAGTCAGCAGTCAACGGACCTGCACCTCTTATATTGGGTCGAATCATGGCGGGCATGTACTTCATGCTTTGGTTTTTATAGTCAAGTAGCTGGTCTGCTCCTTGATCAGATAGCACTGGCAGACGTACTTCCCAATGGCACGGCCGTCACTACTTCAGACCCCTTAAATTCGGACGTATTTTAAGTGAGTAGGTTGCATTCGGACGTATAGGATTACCAATGGAGAAGTACGGTAAGGTCAGGTTCTGCAGCTTCAACACTCCCCCATTCTCCCCTTCCCAATTAACCCATTGCATCAACAGATGAGATGCGTATGCCTTTATTGATTGCCAGCAATTGGTGTAACTCTCAGTGCACCCATGGCTACTGTCTTTGCGTCATACACGAACAATCAGATGGCTCCAATGTTTGAAGGAAGGTATAGTGGAGCATTTATTGTAAGGATAGCTAGAGCGGCGTAAGCTCAATGCAAGACTGAGGGGTTCCGGCCGCCTAAGTTTCCTTCATATACATCACGCTAAATATAAGGAAAGATCAGCGAATAATGAGGCTGTTACTATCTTCGGTGATATTTCAGGTGGTATCAGTTATTTTCACAACATCATTGACGCAACGTAATTCCACCATCAGATCGTTGGTAACTAGCGTACTTTCCAGCCACGATGTCAACTCACTCGCACTTGGTTGATCAGAGCAAAGACAGCACAGTGGCTGAGGATGAGTGCCTCGAGACCATCAAATCGAGATGGTATGTCACTACTTTTATATCTTGTCAAGAAGTAAAGTACTCAACACAGCCCCACACGCAAGTCAAGCTCATTTTGTTTCGTGAGTGAGGGACGTGATTGTAAGAAGGAGTGCTGATATGCCTTTGAATAGCTCTTTGGCCTGTCTCAACACAGCTGTCAGTAATGACTAGGCAATGACTTTAACTTCAGCCTCTCACCACCCTTCTGGAAGTTCGAGCAGACTATTAGCCCCATTTCAACTAACTTAAATGTATGTCATATGTATACGAAGGCAGTGGGTCCATATAATCCACTCCAATCGAATTTGCACGTAGAAATGCTTTTCTAGCTTTTCTAGGCCATCAGTTCTACCCCCAACTCTTGTCAGTGAACTGCACCAGTTCCCAGTAACAGCTTCACGGTTACTGTCAGGTTCTACACCGATAGTGACCCCCACATTACTAATGCATTTTTCGTTTTTTTTTTCTGGTCTAGATGTCATGTAAACGGGGCGTCCTCGTCCTCGACACCCTCTCATCCTGTCACGGCATGGATTCTAAGTAAATCATCCGTATACACCTTTCTCAGTGAGATTTGAGCAAGAAGTACATGATATTATGTATACGTTACGGCTACTTAAATTTATTTCTTGTGTTTGAACTGAGAGGTTCCATGACATGCAATAAATCAGGATGGTGGCAGTGCTTCGACGTCGCCGACAGCCGGTAAGGAAGGACTAGAGTCGTCCGCTGTCCATGCTTCATAAAGATAAAGGCATGCAAATAGCAGAAAAAGGCATGCACCACCCAATGTTACTGATTTGACAGAGTCAGATAGCTGAATAAGTCAGTGTTATGGTGAACTAACCATGCTTCACGGATATCTTTGTGGACAGCCAACGTCCACCAATCACAGCCACAGCGGTACAGCATGCATGTCCCACCACGGTCCCCAGGGCAACCACGTAGACATTCTGCTTCACTGTTAGAAAGAAGAAAGAAGAAGGAAAAGAAAACAAGGGGATAGGTCAAGCAGACGTACATGTGCAGCAGCAAGGGCAATCGTGGCAATCTGGCTTCGATCTCCCCATTCGCCAAGGAACGTTAATATGAACGCTTGGACAAAAACCGGTCCGAGTAGCAACGCAAAGAAATTACGTGCTCCTTCTTTGAGGTCTGCTAAATTATTCCTCTTTTGGCGCGAGTTGTTCAGGGCACCTCCATTCTCTCGTCCATTCCCCCCACCTTCTTCGATGGCTTCTAGAGGTATCGTCTCGCCATTCTCCCCCCTTGCACCTGTCCCGTCGAGCTCTGCTTCCTCGACTTCTAGTTCCTCCTCTACCTCCCTTAACTCTTCTTCTATCGCTTCACTCCCTGCCTTCATATTTCTGCCCTCTTGCAGCATTTTCAAGCCGAAAACGAGGAAAAGCATCGCAGCCGCGACTTGCGTCCATTTCCGAGGAATAAGAGTTGGGAGGATATGGCCCATGGCTGCGGACAAGCAAGACATAACGACGAGAGAGCCAAACGCGCCTGCGAATACCACTCCACGTGGGTGTCGCATAGCCAAAATTGCTGCAATCAAAAAGGTCTTGTCACCAATCTCTGAGAATATGATCATGGCAAATGCCTGCGTTAAAGGGCCCTGAGTGAAGGGACTCAACCCTTCCTTGATGTCGGGGAGCTGCATGCTTCCCTAGTCAGTTGGAGACGACCAAAGGAGTTGAAACGAAGTAGCGGTACAGTCCATTTTTATGACGGAGTTTCTAACGGAGTGCCAACTGTACCAGAGACGAATATCACCAAAGAAAATTTGTGTGCAAACACCATATTCTAGAGTGTACGCAGTCCCACTTATTATAAAGTAGCCAACGCCTTCCAGAAGGTTTATTGCAGTAGCATACATGAAGTTGTGAATATTGACAGGAAGTTGGGTGAGGGTCAAGCTTGTCGTATGCGTTCCGGTTGACATACATAGCAAACATATTAAAGGGGATACCAATCATGAGGACTCAATAGTTAAGTGTTATTTCGACCAGATAGAGCTGAGGCTGAGACATGCCATGCCAGAGTGAACAATTTAAACGAAGCTTTAAACGATTTAAAGCCCGCGCGTCGTGGCTGACAGTGAACCACACTTCCAATTGAATAACTATTATTGGGGGACACATGACTGTCATTCTATTGATACAATTAGGTTAGAAATCCGGCGGACTATCGCCTTCGTGCTCCACCATTCATCGCCGACCGGAAGCCAAGTATGTGAATTCCAAAACGCTGATTGGATATATAAGGATACATATGGTCATAAATATGGGTCCATCAGCCATGATGTCGGCTTCAGACACTTTGCACAGGTTCGAGTTTGGCAATGGTACGGTCGCCAGTGGTGATATACTTGTGTTTGACTTCCGTACTCTTATCCAATTTATCTGGCAAAACCGAGGGAAGACGAACCCCATCAACATGGAATCTCTCGCCGACGAGCTCCTTCGTGGCGTGCATTAATCGGTCAAGGCGTGACATAATTCCATGTGCACGCGAAATGCCAACGCTGAAGTACCTAGCATGTGGGGTTAATTATCATTCTAGAATACTATTAAAGAGACGCACATGTATTGTTCATCTTGAAGGGTATCAAAAGTCACGGATCTAGGCAATCCCGCTTCATCGGCTGCCTCTTGTTGCAAAAGATTGAGCCCAGGATGATTGCGCCAGAATCTATCTAGCAGAGGAGCAGGGGTGATCTGGGGAAGAGGGGTTCCAGTGCGCAAGGCGGTGGATATCATACCTAGCACCAGTCAGAGTATTACACTAAGCATCATCAAAGTACCCACTGATGACAGCCAAGACCTCTCCCAGGAACTCAGAGTCTATGAACCGAGTACGCTGAAGGATCGCTTGACACCATGGTTGTTCCAGATGACCCACAACAGACATGAAATGCGTTAAAAGATAGGCTAGCTCACTAAAAGTATATGATTTTACACGATTATCAATCGAATATCAGCGATAATAGTAGTTGCAAAAAAACTCACAGTTGGATGTCGAGCACCCTTCTATAGCGTTCCGTAGGCCATTTTCCTCTCAAAGAAATCTGAAATATTGATGCTCAAAATTGTACTAGCAATGTCAGAAACCAGATTGGCCTCTCACCTCATATTGAACATTTGCAGTTTGGTCACGCATTCTCCGTAGCTTGGAGCGTAATGCAACCATATTTTCAATTATATTTTTATAATCCTCCTCTCTACGTGTATTGGCATAAGAAACGACGGCGCAGTAGAGGAAACCAATTTCTGCAGCAGTTGTTGAGAGACCAGTACGATGGTAACGTCGAATTGTAGTGGATGGAGGAAGAAAGGAAAAGATCCTAAATTGAGGCTTCATGAGCATAAAGGCTATTTATTACAGTCCTACATCCTAGACTTACGCAGAAGCTGTGACGCCGATTGCTACAAGGAGAAATCTGCGCCACGAGATAGCAAATCCGAACCCTGCAGGATATGTAAATGAAGAGGGAAAAGAGCACCCAGAATTAGGTTTCTTTTTCTTACCGGGACTAGAGAGAGATGGGGAATGCGTGTCTTGCCACGAATATCCCACAATCTGTGCAAGGTGTCAAAGTAATACTCTAAGATAAATCGGCTCCATAATGAACTAACCAGAACCACGGTTGTAGCAAATATAATGGACCTAATTCCACAATGTGACGTTACATTCAACTTTTAAATTTTTCAAGACGTACGTCATAGGTGGACCTGGTGCATAAATCCTCGCGAATGACAAGATAGGGAAGACTACCGCAGCAGCGCCAGCGATACCATATTGACTTCCTGACCCATTCCCAGATGAAATATACCTGTTCAAAAGGTTCAACGAAAAGGCACTTCAAAACTAGCACGGGACTGACCAGAAGGCAAGCCCTACTATACCACCGAAAAACGTGCTGAACAACCTGGAAAGAAAGCCAAAAATTGTGTCTCCCCGGTATCGGGCCAATGTCAGCTGTGCTATGAAACTGCAGGTTTCAGGGTCAGGTAGGGCATGAAGAACTACCATGCTTGATTATCTCACAGAACCCATATAGACTTATTCGCTATAAGATAGATATCAATGCAGGGGCTTCAGAGCATCCACAGAAGACTTACCATATGCAAAGGAAGCGGAAGCCACAAAATAGTTAGGAAGGCTAAGGAGCACTGAAGAAATAAAGAAGTTAACTTTAGAAGCCCGCATTAAATAAAAAGTATTACCAGACAAGATCCCTGATCATCAAATGGTGTGAGCTAGACCATCCACAACTGTTTGTGCTACACGTACCGGTTTTCAGTGCGAACTGGGCGTTTCCACTGCCGAGGCCGCTGAAGCATGAATATATGTATGCTCCTATGAGCTCGATAGTATTGCTTGGTGGCAGCGCGTCCGCATCTCGTGGCCCTGCCTCCCCCAAGTCCTGACTTCTGATAGAGATGCCAGGGATCACATCTTGTAACATTCAATGAAGAAAACAAGCCAAAAGAACTGGATGTGACCCACCGGGGTCTTCATCATCCGCTTTTTCAGTCGATTCATTAGCTTCCCAGGCACTCCACGAGAAAATAGATCGCAGGGGTAGTACAGGAGGCCATATCCGCCTTCGCTTTCGCTCCCTGTCTAACCTCTCTATATCCTGAAGCTTTGTCCAAGGATCAAAGAAAAAATTGAAAGGTAAACTCTCTTAAAAATTAAGCTCACACACCATATCCCGGACAGCTTCGCAGAATCTCAGTAGATGGCATTGATATAGGAAAGATCGAAAGAGGAAGCGATGGGGTGGTACACGACGAGATTGACGAAGAGGATCTATGAGGCCGCGATAAGGCTCTAATATAATGTGCCTGATAACAGTGTAGATGATCAATGCTTCTCGAGCCAACAGCAAGAATTTACCGTCTTTCAGATAGAAATTGTTCCATGACTCCTTTCAGTCTTTCAATGGCTCGAGTATGCGCATCCAAAGCGTCCATTCTGATCGCTGTTTTCTGCCACCGAAGACGCAATCTTTCCGAATTTGCTCTGTCTAGCCATTCCACGATATGATCCATTGCTCCTCCAACCTCTGTTAAAAGATCTTGTACAGATTCAGACAGAAGTTTGAGAGATTTCTCCTCGAGGGTTGCTTCATCGGGGTGATACAGCCGTTTCTCAATATTCATGTAATGCTGAGACTCAAAGACGCCAACAGGGTGATGTTCTTGAGAGTGATTAAGTGCCTCCTTTAGCAGATGATGAGGAGGAAGATGAAAAAGGGAATGATGGCTGTGGTGGCCATGGCGGGATCTTTTTCGTTTTGTATGCAACGAAGGAAGAGAGTAACTCCATGAATGACGATCACCGCGAGGGTTAGCTTGGTCTACGGGAGACGAGTCATCTTCATCATCACTGTCGTTGGGTGTTTCTATGGGTGTAGCTGGCTCAGATGGGTGTGGTGTTGAGAACAATGGCGGCTGAGGGAATTTGTTGCGCCGTGTGTCCATGACACTATAGAAGTACGCCATACCAGCTGCTCTGACCTTCAGTTTCCATGTAAGTGACAATGAATTTGTTAAAGGTGTGTAGCCTCACTGTTAACTTACGACCGAAAACTAGTAGGTCTCGTAAGTCTTTCCCTGGATAAGATTATTCAAACCTTAACCCTTCCCATATGCCAAGCCACCTACCACTAAGCCTCCCCCAGGAAACGTCTCTCTTTACAAGTCGCGCAGAGGCCGCCAGAGGTGTCAGACCAGACTCTGCTGCCGAGATCTTGGAGTTGAAAAATCCAGGATTGAAGCTCTTTGTAAGAGGTGACGTGTGCAGAAGCTCGTTCTGCGACTTGATACCGGAAGCAAGAGGTTCCAATACAGCTTTCAGACGTTTCACGAATTGAGCGTTGACGGATTCAGGAAATATGAGTACAGAAGCAGCCAATGACAGTGCTGCGTGGAAAGCAATAGGAAGAACCACTGTTTTGCCAATAGAATAGTTTGGGTACGGGTAGAGAGGCGCCACGGTTAAGCAGATATCCAATGAGATACATGAAAAGGCTGTGGCAGGCGTGAAAGGTCCAGGACCTAGTCGAGATCTTAGATAGAGGATAATAGCAGTCCCGAAGAAGAGAAATATTGCAAAAATGGTTGACGGCTATAAGTGAGTTCATCATTAAGCGGCGTATAGTTTAAATGGGCGGAACCATGTAATGTGCCTACCGCAGCTTCGAGGAACTGCCCCGAGAAAATTTCCTCGAGGGTAGCATTTGGAACCACTGTTGTTCTAGCCAAGCTGGCAAGTTTAATGGCCAGGCAGCTCCACGCCCAAGTCGCGGTAACGGAGAGCATTGTAATAGTCTCTTTCTCAAGAACAGCTGTGAATCTATACTCGGACTTTATGATCAGATCAAGTGGAGCGTGAGTGGTATCGAAGGACCTACGGTTCATTGGGAGGGCTGAGAAAGGCACCTAGCGAACCATCGGGAAGTCAGTCTCGCCACCTTTAAAGCGACGGTGATACGAACTAATGAGGATCAGAAAGCTAGCCTATTAAGTGGAGTAGTATCAATGACCAGGGACTAGGCATACATCCGAAGACGACACAACACTTACTTGTCCAAGAATTTTTTCAACGCGGGGAATTAGAAAGAGTATTAGAGACACCCAGGCTGCCACAGAACACCTTATGACGGGCTTCCGAATCCATTACAGTCATCTCTTAGACGTACATGATATCACGATGCAAGCACACCTTGAGACGTGCAAAGGTGCAATTGTCTGGTATCCAACTTAGCCTGTCTCTCGCGTTCTCCAAAATCTCCGATAATGCATTTTTGTTGCTTTTCTTCTTTTCCATATTATCGTTACAACTTGGTCGGGTATCATTGCCTGTTGAGACAGTATTATCGCGAGGAGACGATTCGTCGTGTCCAGCTAGAGCAGCGTTCGTTGTGAGAAGTGGGAGGGGCAGAGAGGGCCCCTCTATACTTTGTGGAAACGCCATCATGGAGAAGAAGGAGAGGCGTGGAGAGCACTTTTATAAAAATACATAGAGACTATTATTCCCGTGTTTGGTACAAAACGTCATTAAGAGCACGTGATTTAAAGGGGAATTGGTGTTGCCGTGGCTCGGCTTTGGCCGTCCTTGTGACGTACTGACTAAATGCGAGCAAAAAAAAATGTTGTTCATCCGCTGTCAACGTGTATAAGAATGATCAGTGCTGAGCACCGACTATATCAGAGCTTAAGGTTGATGTTTGGAGATCATGTGACGTTGACGCGTCGGCACCATTGACAGTGAACTTCCCTCCCTATACCTTTACGGGAACCGAAAATCCTCATCAAACACTGCTTACCCCTAATGCAAAGCAGACGTGTTTATTTTTCAAACTGGGAAGTGCATCGCCCGGTACGCATGAGTGTAAGAACTGCAGGAACACAGATCATGGGCAACAGCCTGTACCGAAGGCAGGGTGAATGGGTATCTGTCACCTCTGTCCGCCCCTCATCCTTGCCACTGGACACTCGGACATCCTCTCCTCCCGACTTACCTAACACAACTTCTGGCCATGCTTTCCTAGACTCTCAAGTCCTCCCTGACACCTGAACCCTATCACAACCTGTTCCCCTGGCCTCCCTTCTCCCCCTTAACACAGACCCATGCTGCAATGTTCCCCTAACCCAGCAGAAAGAGTCTCACATGTTGCATGCAATTTGGTCAACACTGCATGGAAGTTTTAGATAAAATAAGTAATATAATAGAAGATAATCAAGATAATAAATATCTAGCAACTCCTATTCCTTCCCAACATACAAATAATACAAAAAAGTTAGCTCTGGAAACTAATATTAACATAAAGAAAGTGAATAAAGACAAATAAGAAAAAATCTTAAAGACTATCCTGACTAACCTTTTGTCAAAGTGCTACTGCACATAATAGAATTCAGTGCCAATATTGGCATTTCTAGTAATCCTTGTAAGCAGTCCTGCTACAATTTGAAAATTTCCTTAAAATCCCTTGATTTGGTATCTGTCAGGGGACAACCTGTTCTTCCCCTTCCCCCTTCATTCCCTATTAGATTTCTCCTATGCTTTATGTTCTCTGCCCTCCTTTCTATTATTCTCTAGCACTAGTTACTCTTATATTTGCCTTTGTCTGGTTGCCAGTAGCTATATAGTTAGTTGCTTAGGTAAGGACCTGTCAGAATTGAATTATCAATGATAAGAGTTGTAGATAAATGTATGGTTAGTGGTATCAATCGGAAATGTTGCTAATAGTAATAGAATGATATTTGAAAGTAAACAGATATCCTACAGTAAAAGTGAATGGCCTTTGGAACATTTGCAAAAGGTCCAAAGAGATGAATATTTTGAAGGGATTCTATCTCATGGATCAATTGAACTTTGCAGTCCATGTTGACCACAGCCAATGATCTCACATTCTTTCAAAGTGTGTTTAAACTAATATAAATGAAGTTAGAGTACTCACTCGAAGGTATGGTTGTTCAGAGACTGTTGTTCAATGTGGTTCACAATGAGTTGACAATTTTGAGCAAAGCAAACAAGTAGATGTACAATAATTGAACTAAAGAATATACATGTGAATGCACTACCTATATACTGAACAATTCAGAAGGAAGAGCAAATGGGAAGGAGTCTGTGAGGGTCAGAAAGTAGGTAAGGTACATGTATGCTAATTAAAGGCCATAGAAATCAAAGAACAAGGGAGGTAGGAAAATGGTGAATGAGAAAAAGGATTAACTGATCAGAAATACACTCTGAAATGTGTTTCCAAATCACATGGCTCTTCAGGTAGAGACAACCTTGTATTAATCTTCGAATACTGATTCCAACCATCAAGGATACTTGTACCATTGTCAGGGGACAACCCATTTCTTCTTTTTTTCTCCTTTTCCCCCTTCCTTTTCCTCCTTTTCCCATTTCCTCTCATATTAGATTTATCCTATCCCCTGTGTTAGGTTCTCCATCCCCCCTTTTTTCTATCTTTCTCTGGCACTAGCTGCTTTGTGTTTGCCTTTGTTTGATTGCCAGTAAATATATAGTTAATTACTTAGGTAAGGGAATCCTCACCCTTTTTTCTTTGGATTTCCCTTACCAGGTATGCTTCTCACTGTTGTAGTTACCATTTGATCTCTTATATATTCTTTGGATTTCCCTTACCAGCCTAGAGTGAGTCCCTGTGGGTAGTTTGGGGTTCGAGTCCCCTTGCAGGCCCAGGCAGGATGCTGATAGGGTAGTATCCCCTGCAGTATGCCTGCTAGCAGGCATATCCTGGGTCAGGTTCAGGTTGCTCTTACAACCATAGAGTCAAATGGTAATGTATGTCATTGTGTGCTTCAGATGAGTAGATTCAGCTCAGTTATTTGAGTTCCTTGGAGAAGATGGGTGTCAGAATCCAAATAATAGCAACAAATGTTGTGGATGAATGTTGGGTTAGTAAATGTGTTCGGAAACATTTCTAATGGTGATAGAATGGTTTTGGAAAGAGAATGGAAATCCTACAGTAAAAGCGAATGACTTTCGGAACGTCCGCGAATGAAGTACATAGTTCCGAAGAGACAGAGGTTCCGAAAGGATTCTATCTCGTGAATCGAATGAACTTTGCAGTTCATGTCGATCACAGCCAATGATTTTACATTCCTTGAAGTGGATTTAAATGATAAAAGTTGGATTGAAAGGCTTACTCAAAAATATACAGTTGTTGGTAAAGTTGAGTTTGTAGCGAGTTTGGCAAGTAGGAGTGGAAAATCAAGGTGACATACAATAATTGAACTAGGGAATGTACATGCGAATGTGCTAGCTTATATACTGAACCATTCGGAAGAAGGAGCGAATGGGAATGAGTCCGTGATGGTTAGGAGGTAGTCAAGGTACATGTATACTAATTAAAGGCCATAGGAAACAAAGAAAAAGGGTGGTAGGAAAATTGTGAATGAAGAGAAAAGATTAACGGACCCATAATAACTCTTGAAACATGTTTCCGAATTGCATGGCTCTTCGGGTAGAACTAACCGTCCCTAAATCCTTCGGAGGGTCATCCTGAGGGTCTAGAACATTCATATCATAGAACATAATGATATGGAATGTCATCGCATGCTTCCTCACAATAGAAATAACTCAATCAATGAGTTCATTGGAAAAGATGGGAATAGTCATGGGGATAGTCATGGTGCTTCTTTTCCAGAAAAGATTATGATCGGACCTGATTATTGATTGTTTCACTAAACTTCATGGAGGGTTTCTGTCAGGGGACAACCTACTTTCACCCGGTCCTCCATCTCCAAGGCCCCTACACATGCAAAACACAAGTCCGAGGCGCGGGAACCTTGGTCCGAAGCCTCGGGTCCTTGACCCGAAGCCTCCAAGCACGAACCCGAAGTCTCGGGCCTCTAGTCCGAAACCTCGGACCACCCGAGACCTCAGCCAACCTCGAGGTGGAACTCGAATAGTCGATCCGAACCTTCGGCCTGACATCCGACCTTCGTCAGGGTCGAAGTGCCTTATGGGGATAGAAGTCGGGCAGGGTTGACAGCACGTAGGAGCGCCCCTGGTTGGGCGTTAAGTAGTCGTATATAGTTTCTTCACTAGTAGCGGGGATCCCTAGACTTTTCTCTTTGGATTTCCCCTCTACTAGGTGAGAGTTCCTTCACTGTATATTCTTATACATATATATATCTCTTTGGATTTCCCCTCTACTAGGTACCTACGGGCGCTAGGAGGGTTGCCCTTACAGTTTCCTGAATTGCATTGGGTGACCAGATCACATGTATGTGAAACATTGATACAAGGTTGATTCGGAATTCAGAAGATCCATTCGGAAGGATTGGTTCGGAAGGACAATTATGCAGGTGAGGTGTCCATATTGTGATCGTGACAATGGGGATAGTGATAGGGATAGTCAGGGTGTCTCTTTTCAGGAAAAGATTATGATTGACCTGACTAGTGAGTGTTTCACTAAACATCAATAGAGTGATTCAGGAGACTTAATGGACGACAGGATTGTTGAACACAACAGTCATGATGGAGGTGGCAACAATTCAATATTCAGAAGGAGGTCTTTGGAGATCTTTGGGAATCATCCTTTGGGATTGTAACAATGAAATGTCCCAAATTACAATTGTGATAGGACCTCCCTATTAGATTTTCTTGGTAGTGTTGAACAGAGACTGTGTGACAAAAAAGGCTGTTGAGCAGAAGTGGTGATGGCTCATTGTAAACAGATGATACATTAATAAGCAACTGTAACTAATGTTCTGCAGTCAACAATGCCACTTGAACTATTCCAGCACATCCTTACCAGATATGTATCTCACTATTGTAGTTAAGTGTCATAATTCAAATTATGGTCTCAACTCAAATTCCTCTGATCATAACAACTCCTTCAGATCTTTAGCATTTGGAAAGCTCCCCTGATATCTCCTCACCATCACCTTCAATATTTCACCAATCATTAGCACATGATTCTATAAAATAATAATAATAATTTAGCAAAGCAATCAACATATAGGTTTCATTGTATTCTCTTGTGAGACAAAGCATTGAGATGTGCATCAAAATAGAACTCAACATTTGAGATGATTGAAATTTGTAGGTCCTATGCCAAAGTGGGCCAAGGTTTGGCAGTCAGATCCAATGGGACTTTGCTTCAGCTTATATGTTGCACCAGCTCAGTGTCCTATCCTTATATTTCAGATGAGGCTCAGGTGTTAAATGCTGGGTTCTACTGATGTTAGAATGAAATGTCCAATGTCCAATAATGATTCTGGAGCATGTCACTTTATGAAGATATGGGTTTCAGAGGTTCTGGTAGACTTGCAGGTGGATCAGAAGGACTTGGCTTCAACTTTGATGTTGTGCTGACTCAACATTCTGAAGATTCTAAGCAACTGGAAAACTGGGAAGAGCTGGGAGCTCAATGTAGGTTGCAGCAGATGGAGGGGGAAGAGAGGTGGAAGGAATGACAGGTGTGTTAAGTTGATATCAGAAATCAGGGACTATATAGGTAAACTATGAGTTCATATACTAGGAGTGTTGGGGATTGAGTTCAGGGATAACAGATAAGAATAGAACATGTTTCAAGACCAACAAAAGTTATAAGGAAAGTTTTCTGTAACCTAGAGATGAAGGATAAATTAGAATGAAGGTATAGAAATGGAAATGGAGCTGAAATATGTTTCTGGGATGTCCCATGGTCTTCCGGAGATTGGCCAGAAACTGGCTATGACAGCAAGGCTATTCTACCTTTGAGACCTCCTCCTCAAATGGCTGCCTCATCACCAGTGCTCTCTGTATGACTTACAGAAATTAGTAGGCTTGCTGCAATTTTGCTCTTAGGTTATCTCACATTCTCATGCCTTCCTCCACTACCTCAAAAACCCCTCTATCTCACTCCTATCTCACTCCTATCTCACCATACCATCCATCACATACCAGCCTATACATGTACTGAAATCTGCTGGTGGTATCCTTATGCACACAGGTGGAATGGTATCTGCCTTATTGTTCTATCTCGAGAGAGATATCGGAATTCATGTGATAAACTTCCGTCTCGTCGGTCTCCTCCCTCCTGGGTTCAAGATCAACAATAACATCGTGCTCGAATTGCAGTTCGACCGTGGCATGTGCGGTTCGAGCTTATGGTGCAGATACGAGAGAGAGAATCGCCGTGAGAGTCGGGTAGTCATTCGGATTTTCCCCCTCCATGCGGAAAATGAGTCCCAGGCGATTTCCATGCTCCAGGACGTCCATACTTGGGACCAGATGCTTTGGCGGAACCGATGGCGGTGGTAGCCTGGGAGCGGCGGTATTCGACAGTGCGCCTCCTACTGCAGCGAGTTTCTGCGTTGTCTTGTGGAGTTTTCCACGAGAACAAGCTTCCTATTCGATTCTTAATCTCCGTCGAGAAATTTGGGAGCTCCGATGAGGCTGCACCGGTTCAGGAACCGACAAAGACAGAGACAACTGCTGTGAATCGATACCTAGCATTTTTGCAAAACTTAGGTCGTATACTTTGCGACACAAAGCTGCCGATATAAGATATTGGGTAAGCAGCGGAAACACACTCACGACTCTATTTCGACATAGATGCGAGGGAAAAATCCGTCTTTGGTCGAATCGCTTGGAAGATATCCTTCGTACCAGTCTTGGTTTACAAGTTGGCGTATTATTACATACTCTTGTGATACTCTTGTGGGTGCAGCGGTGGGCCTAGCTTCTGCCTGTCCTGGATGCAGGCACTCTGCTTAGCTTTGGCAGGAGAATCCTAGACTAGCTCAAGAACTTACCTGCATAAAACCGTCCAATTCATATAATATTCGTGCACGAGTTCTGCACATCAAGTGGTAACCCATCTCCGGATTGGGAGCCCGTGATTCTTCCTTGCCGTTGCCTCCCTTATCTTCTTCCGCTATCCCAATTTCCTCGGCTCCTTCGAATTCTGACTACACCGCAGAAAGCTCTGTGTCTGAGACGATCCCACATTCCAACAGGGTTTTTTCGTCTTCCAGGACTGTCCCTGGAGATTCTACCTTGGCCAATTGTCCAAAAAGACACATGTAAGGTTCAGCCTACGGCTATAGCTCCTAATCTAACATAGGAGGCGCACCTTTAATTTTGACCGTGCGAATTACCTGGCTTTTAACTTTAGTAATTGTATTGGAGGCAGAAACTTCAAAAGACGAATTTACTCAGGGGCCATTGCATAACTTGATGGAATTTGGAGCTATCCTCGACTTTGTATCGGAGGTCGACTGGTCGAAAAAATCGAGATCGTCATCTTCAACATCAATGGGCTTCATAGGAAAAGATCCATCGAACACCATTGTAATGAGTTTGTGAAGCAATCAACAGTCATAAACCGTAGGTTTGAATATTGGAGGGTTAAGTACAGGGCGTGTAATATGGCCAGTAATCTGGACTGAAAGAAATGAACTACATTGCCTGCGCTGTGATATATTATTAACTTGATGATGACAACTATCGCAATGTCGCTTTCGTCACCCGGACGATTTGAGGTATGGCAACCACTTTCCTGGCTTCGTAGGGATGGTATACACGGTCCTATCCGTTTATTGATGATCCACTACCAACTGCGGTCCGATTTGCTGGGTTTGAAAAATCCGATGGCTTCCTATTCGATTTGTCTTCGTTCTGATCTGTTACGCGCCGCTGCCTCCGCATGCGAAGTACATGCCAAGTTAAAGTCGTACACCTATTATCGTGTCGAGGACTCGACAAATTTCTTCAGAACGGCTTTTTCAACAAACCTTCTATCCAATCCTCGTGTGGTACTCGCTCTTGCCACACGCCGTTGGTCGTGGACCAACTTGGCGATTCTCGGCGTTCGACATCCATTAGGTTGTCGGTAATTTCCATGTGGGCATCCTAGATGTCTGACTGACGCAGGCTACAGGACGGGGCCACCGCCATTCGATGCACTCGTTATTAAAATCAACGAATATGCGTCTCCCAAGGTCAACATTTTGAGAGGCGCTGTTCCCAACACGTTCACCGTCAATAAATACCTTGAAGAAGGTCTGGGAGTTCCACAGTCTCACATTCGCCTTCTATGTGATGCAGAAGCTACACGAGGAGAATTCTTCGAGCCATGTCCAGCGTAGTATATCAGGATAGGCGCTCCACATTCGTTGTGGAGCGCCTATCCTGATATACTACGCTGGACATGGCTGTGAAGCTAACACTCCAAAGAACTGGCGATGCAAAAATCCAAATGACCATATCATACGATTTTCGTACCATGATTGACGGTAGGAAGATAAAAAATATTTTAAGTAAGACGACTAGAACCAAACATTCTCTGGTGGTGGAGACGTGGGGATGATAATGTGGTATGTTTGTCCACAATGCATAACGATATATATGCAACTGAGGGAATCATATGCACAGACACCCGTTTTCGACTCCTGTCACTCTGGCACCCGTGGCGATGCAAAATCAGCGTCAAGCCGTATTTCACGCGTTACTAAAGTACCAAACGACGTCCAGTCGGACCTGGACATCGATATTTGGCGTGACACTCAATACAACGGCTGTGGTGGTGCAATAGCTCTTGGTTTCGTCCGCCACGGCCTGAAATCTTACAATTTCCTCAGTGCGTGTAGAGCAAAGGAAGCTGCGGAAGTTGCATACGGGCGACAAGGGCCTCGACACAAAACCAAGCCAACGGAGTCCTCACGACTACATTATTGGAAATTCTATCCCAAATTCAAGTTGGCGCGTAAAAGGTCACTAATATTAATTTGTTCCGGCGGCTTCAGAGGCTGACTTTATGAGATTCTGTGTTTTTATTATTATTAACTATAGAATATTTGGCTGATCGCGATTTTTTGTTTTAAAGGAAAAACCTCCAATGCAAAGGGGTGCACATGGATGGTGCTCTGCCCAATGCCAAAACTTATAGCCAAGGCCGTGTTCTGTTCGAAGTTGAAGAAGACGGAGAGAATTACGCGATGGATGCTGGCACTACTCGTGGCATTGACGTTGGGGACGAGCTTACAGTATACGATGATCCCCATCGTCCACAAGGGATATCTCTGCTTGGCACTCTTGTCGTGCTCGAAGCCTATCGATTCGAGTCGACGGAGGCTCCTCGCCCGACCCCGGCACCTCGTGATTCAAACCCGATAACCCGATTTTTGCTTTGCGAGCAAAGGCTGGACCTCGATGGGACCTTCGCGTTCATGTTGCAGATACGGAACAATTCACAAGTACCTTGAGGCACTCGTTAAGATGGAGGATGAGCAGCGCCCCACTGTGACAGAAACTTAGCAGCAGAGAAGGAAAAGGCCATGCTTTGCACTGGCATGGTTGGCGAGTTGTGTTTGACGTCCTTGACGAACTTGTAGCAAGGTTTCCCCCGCTGCTCCGTCCGGCCCTATGTGAACAAACTCCATCCCATCCTTGACGCTCCTGCACATTTCTACCGGCGCTTCAACCCTACAGCTGAGAATGACAACCTTCAGGATATGGCCCGCTTTGAATCCACTGAGGTGAAACAGGTTAAGGGAGTGTATCATGGAAGTTTGAGCCCAGTGATAGAACTTGTTGGGCAGAATCTCCACCAGAATCGAGTCATTGAACTGGTTGAAACGGATACGGTAATGCATGGGGTAAACATTGTCAACAACTCCGCTGTGCCTCTTTATGCATCTCTGTTTTACTTTGATGTCAGCAACCTGAGCATTTAGTACGTGTTCCCTTTACACGCTCAGAGGAAGCTAACGCCTCATTCCATTTCCAATAACACTGTTTTATCAGTCACCCTTCCCCAGGAAGAACAAGGTAGATCCCTTCCCAAAAAAATCCATTACGCTTGGAAATGGATCAAGAGGAGGGGCACCAAAAGTTTACAAGGTTAACGACGGCCGACGCACCGACGTTGGATTGCTCAAACTCTCGTTCAGCACCGAATATGTGGATCTTTCTGATATTCCACTATGACGCCTTTCTTGAACAACCAGAGTGCTGAGTTCGATGCTCTCATTCTGCTTGAGATTCTCCTCAATAGGTTCTATCCTTGGGCTCAGATCTTCACAGTGCTTCTCCTTAACCTGTTCTACCTCAGTGAACTCAAGGCGGACCATGTCCCGAATATTGTTTTTTTTCTCGGTACAGTTGAGATATCAGCAGAAATGTGCAGCAGTGTCAAGGATAGGGTGGAGTTTGGTCACCTCAGGCTGGACGGAAGAAGAAGAAAAAGGATGCAGCGCGGATTGAACGCTGTAATACGTTCGCCAAGGATGTCAAACATGGCCACCCCAATGATGCCAATCCCTAGCTTGACAGCTTCCTTCCTTCCAACTCACAGGATTGTGGGCCGATAGGGCCGCTTGTCCTGCATCTTAACAGCTGGTTCAAAAGTGTTAAGAAAAATCAATCACAATTGTACTATCATGTCTGAACTGCCCCAATATTTCCCTTTCCGCTGTGTACAAGTGAGCGAAAGTAAAGAGATATGACGTGTAATCTCACCTCAGTGTTTGCACGCGAGTGTCAAACGACTGAGGAATATTTCCAACCAATAGCTTATAATCTGTTGAGAAAACCAAAGGATAAAGAAAAGTAGAACAAATAAATGACAATCAGGCGTAGAAGTCGCTGAGGCAGCAGCTTTACGGTTTGCATTTCAACCCTCCCCAGTATCAGTCCGGAAACGAAAAAAAAAAAAACAATTGCTAATTTCAAAGGTATTGAGTGCCATGGACAGAGTCGTCTTCAACTGCACGGCACCAACATCATGAGCTGCAAGGCGAGAATCAAGACAAAACCAAGCGAACTAGCCATTAGAGTCCACAAGTCCTAAACCTGAACTCATCCCATGCCCCATACAGCCAGGAAAGTGGTTGGGATATGTCAAATCGTCCGGTTCATGGAGTCGAACCACTCCAGGGGGTGCAATGCGCGATGCTGATCAGCAGCTTCCCGAATTCTATCAGCCCGAGCCATTCATTGTTCCTCCCTCACTGATGCTGAAATGAACGGGGCTGCAAGCCTGGGCCGACCAACGATGTCTGATGCCGGTCGCAGATATAGCGCACTCTCTACCACGGATCAGAGCGAAAGTCGGTATGTGACATCGACAGATACGTCGGGGAATCTGCTTGCGGTAGGGAGGGAGGGAGGAGTGCGGAAAGAAAAATTGCGATAGTAAAAAGGCTGTCATCATGAGATTAAAAGATATCACGGCGTAGAAAATGTTGTTAATATCTCTCAGATGGTCCGGGCTACTGGCCATATTACACACATCACACACGCGTCGCAAGCTTTGTACTTAACCCTCCATTCTCGTAGTCAAACCTGCAATTGTGACTTTCAATTAACTCACAAATGTGGGTGAGCTTGCACGCCCCTCCTGCACGAGTGGATTACAACCAATACTGAAGGAGCAATCCGGCTTGAATGAGTAACTTCGTCCACAGAGATATAGGATGGCTAAGATACAAGACGAATACATGGAATATAGGAAGAGCCTAGCTGTCTTGTCTATTCCTAACCGAAAAGAAGATGCAAGGAAAAGGCCGTTAGGACTGTGGATGATATGAACATAAGGATGTACTGAGGCACTAAAAAAGCTGAGAGGTGATCTGCAGTTCCCGTTCCCGAATAAACCTGAGTGAGAAAAACCTGCCGCAGTATCCGGATGAGCGATTGTAAACATTAATCAAACAAGAAGCTACCTGAGTGGTGGCCGTTGGGACGCAGGAAAAGAAACTTAACAAAAAGTGAGTTAAAGTGTAAACAATATGTCCGAGATGTCGACACAGAACTCACATGCACACGAATTGAAGTACTTTGTCATCTGCGGAGATCACGCCTACGTGTGTCAACCCACGTACTATGAGGACTCCAATAATAGGTTGCAAAACCAGCCTTCCCAAAGCTAGAGAAATTATAGAGCCTATGGGAAGATTCCGCCACTCGTTCCTGGGCACACTAAGCCTCGCCAGAGCTGATCCGAGACAAATCAAACCAAGAGGGATTGATGCTCCGCCCAAAAATGTGGCCGTATCCAAGATGAAGGCGAGGGGAGGTTGTCCGTCTGGGGCGTGTGGTGAGGAGGGTAGAAGGACAAAAAGGCCCTTCAATGGTTGAACAACAGATATAATAAATGCACTGATCACAGCCATTGTTGGGACGGTAAGCAGAGTCTTAAGGAAATGTGAAGACTTCTTGAGGAACCTGTAAGGCAACTTTTGTTCCAGTGGGGGATGTGCGAGTAATTCTTTAGCAGGGGAGATGGTATCTGGGAGAGATGGGAGGAAGGGAGAAACCCGATCTATCTCACTTGGAGTCGCTGTAGAGTCTTCATGACTGAATGTGACATGTTTGGAAATTGCTTTGGTAAACGGTGGCTGGCCGGGAGGTAGGGATGAGTCGGTCACAGGATCCACCGCCGACTTCTCTTCAGTCTCCAAAAATTTATTGCTGTATTGATCATTCCGAGCCTCGACGTCATGTTTCTTCGGCGGATGACTCCAACGGCGCCAAAATAGAACCAGATACCCTACACTTTCCATGGTTTTTTTCGCAAAAGATAAACGAACTTCCTCATCTTCTCTCTCGGGACACCGAAAATCTTTTGCAACCAAATAGTGACCACCCATCGGGAAAAGGGTTATCTGTGCGCATTTGAAAAAAATGTGACATACGAAGGGGAGACACACCAACCATAAATACAAGGACAAACGCCGCTATATATGCAACAGCGAGGTTTTGATCTTCTGTCCCATTGAAGGGAGCTGCCGCAGTGACGCTCATTATGACAGCTGTCGGGACATCACCGTAGTTTCCCCAGACGCCAGCAACGATGAATCCCCACCGAAAACGATGTGGAACCCAGAAAAATGGTAATATGGCCAGACAAGTTAAAAAGCCGATCAACTGGTATATCAAGCAAACAAGAACCAGGGGGCCTGGATTGTGTCTGTCAATGATTTCGAAAAGGCAGCTAACTGCTAAAGCCTCACCTAAATTGTGGATGTTTGCAGTTGTGAATGCCGGGACGATCTTGGAGAAAAAGAGAGCAGGTAGTGCAATGTTCTATCAATAAAATTGGTGATTATCTGTGGTCCTATTAGAAATATGAGGCTCCAGCAAACCAGCATGATCTGTCCCGCACCCCTTCTCTCTGTTAGAATGAAGATAGGAGTACTGATAAAAATATTATTTCACCTAGCAGCGACCGGTGGTAGAAGATCGCACTTGGTGATAATGAAACCTGTAGATGCGCAGAGAACTCTATGGTATTATGCTTTCAGCCTGAGCGAATTGTAGACAACAACATCAATTCATACAATCTTAGCATCGGCCGAACTGATATCCATATCAGGAATCCTAGAGGCTGGGACGCCATTCAGGTCGTCGAGAGAACAACAGAGAGCCTCTTCACACCAGATAGCCAAGCGTGGATTTTATTTATTGTCACTCCGGGCAGCGGGTCTAGTCACGTGACAGTCACTAAGATTCAGATTTTTTAACCATCAATAGACCTTGGCTTATCAAGCTACTAAACATCTTGGAAGACTGCCCAAAGTGAACATACGGACATGAGAATGTTGTCCACGAAGAATAGAGTCGAAGGCGCAGGAGCTCAGATTCGTGCAAGCGGCACGCCGTCCTCATTATCTGACGAAGGTAGAATTTAGTATTGATAAAGAACGCTGAGTCTGATCAGCAGAGTGAGCAATCTGGGGTCAAAAACATATATGGAAGACGACAAAATTGGGTATGGAAACTGATGTTTTGAACGGACGCTAACATGCAAGAAGTGTACATAGTGCCTCCCAGAGCGTGCGCAACGAACTGTATCGAATATGGGAGTAGGAACTTGAGTCTATTTTTTCTTCTTAGCTTCTACGAACAAAACTCTTGACTTTACTAAAGGTAACGATAAGTATGTTACGACCAAAGAGGCAGTACGTAATTGTTCATACCAACTGGGTCATATTTTACTGCCGAAAGCTTAGGTCCTAACCGACGTCGTGTTTTTGTGTAAAAGAAGCCAGTCTGCGCGGTGGATATGAGGCGAACGATTAAAGTTCTGTGGGGAAAAGTGAACACTGATTTTTCTTCGGAATAAGACAACGAGACAGACTTCGCCTTGGACTTTCCCGCCATTATGTATTTGGCGTAGGAGACAGTAGAATTGGGGACTCGTCGCTGGCTTTCTTTGAGATAAGAGCGAGCAATGCGGTTGGTCACAGCTGTGAAGTGCGATAGATATTAGATTGCTAGATTGAAATTAAAAACTCACTCCTGACCTGTTGGTCACGCGTATGATGCAATCGTGTCTCTACCGATCTTAGCGCTTCAGAAACTTTGACTCCGCTTAAAAATGTCTATAGTCTTTCAAAGTTGCTCTAAGCAATCATATACACAACAAGTATGGGTTAGTCTTTTCGTGGTTGTTGACTGGCTATTGATCCATTGTCGGTCCCCAGTGTCAACTGCTGCTCCTGTACCTTTTACGGCGCCGTCCCAAACCGTTTTCCAGCCGGATCTCTTTGTGGGTCGTGTCTTGCTCTGCACGGGAGGGGGATCTGGAATATGTAAGGAAATAGCTTTCTCTATGGTGAGTAGCATTTCATAGATTGCATAGTATAAAGATCGATAGCGTCTACAGATGCGCCATGGTGCAGATGCCGTCATCATCGGTCGAAAGTGCGGTGTCTTTGTGCAGTACTGGCTCGCTTATCATAATTTATGATCACGTAGTGTTGAGAAACTTGAAGCTGCAGCTGCAGAGCTATCGGAATCCACAGGGAAGACCTGCCTCGCCGCCCCGGCAGACGTGCGCCAACCACTGGAATTGCAAGAAGCGGTAAAGAAAACCCTTGCCAAGTTCGGTCGCATAGATTATGTCGTTTGTGGTTGGTCTTCCTCCCTTGTTCAATTATTTCCGGCATTTGGACACATTACCACAGGGGCGGCAGGCAACTTCCTAGCTCCAATCGGCGGGCTTTCAGAGAACGCATTCCGTACGGTAATCGAAATTGATACTGTACGTTCATAGTGTGTCCACCGTATAACGTGTAGATTTCAAGAGGATGTTGAATCTAGTTGGGTACATTTAACACGGTGAAAGCCACATTACCACACATACGTGCTTCGAAAGGGGCTTATATCCACATAAGTGCTACAATTCAAGAGAAAGGTGAGTAGGAAATCCTGAATGCGGAAGTATCGCGCATTATTCTACCCATATCGTTTAGGCACACCCTACCAGGCTCACGCGAGTGCTGCAAAAGCTGCAATCGATACATTATCGTCTGCTTTGGCGGTAGAAGAAGGACCGCGAGGCGTACGTTCAAATGTGATTGCCCCGGGCCCAATTTCTAATACCATTGGAATGGAGAAACTCACTGCGACTGTCCCTGGTTGCTCGGAAAAGATGTCGAGGAGTATACCGTTACAGCGGCAAGGCACCACTCAAGATGTTGCGAATGCTGCGATATTCCTCTTCAGTGACGCCGCGATTTGGGTGACGGGCCAGGTATTGGTCGTGGATGGAGGTGCAAGACATACAATGGTACACTTCATGCCGTACCCCGATGCCGTCCTTGATCCCGAAGGAGCGAAGGCTATTATTCAACCGAGAGCATGATTCTTACGGCAGTGACGGATGATCTATATGCATTCATCTTTTCTGAAGAATTTCGTTTACGCTCATAGTCAGTTCACGATTATTTAGGCTTATTCAGGAATATGAATTGTGCTTCGATATCGAGTGATTGCCGTTGACTGAGCAGCTGTTTTTTGACACGAGCGGAAGAAGTCTTTATGGCTGATAAAGCGGCAAGTGTCACAGCACAGATATAATCATCCTGTTGTTAGAGGAGTTTGGTGGTCTCACATGCTACATATTAGAGGCTAGCAAGCTCTACATTAGCCGAGAGACAGAACCCAGACACCTCGCCGCCACGGGTCCTGTATATATATGGTTGTCGAGAACGCAAAAGAAAGTGAAAAGAGTCTCACGATTGTAAGCATCAAAAGAAGGCTGAGCCTAGCGTGCCCTTTTGTCAGAAGAGCGGAAGAATCAAGCTTACATCAAACCTAAGGGCCTGACAAGCCTAATGAGTGAGGGGCGCTATGCAAGATGTAAATCAAAAGTCAGAACGTCAGAACATACAAAAAACCTAGTGAGGTGCACCAGCCCTTGTCTCGGTGAAGGCGTACGCCGCCAGCGTGGCGTGATCCACCAGGGTGTTCGAAATTATCTCAACGAGCATAGCCCCAAGTCCTTTCTTGTATGATTTTTTTTTGCATTCGGGGAGAGGCCAACGAGTCTATTGCGCGGCCAGATATCTGGGAGAAAGCCCCGTTCAATAAAAGGATTGACTACACGAGGAAGCGCGGGTTTGGCTACTAGACGACAGGGTGGCGTGAAGAAGCGTACTTGGGGGTGGGGGAACTTCCTGGGAAGATCCATTCAGATTCAACACAAATCACGAGGGCTGAAATCTCGGCCACATCTGACGGTGACGCTGTTACGAAATAAGGCCGGACTCGCACAGGAAGACTGTGTTGTTCACCGACGTCACGGAGAAGTAGCCATATACTGATATCAAGAAGATAACACAAGCATGAAACAGGGATACCAAAGTTATCCCAAGTTGGCAAGACCCTTAACATCATGAGGGAAGGACTTACCCTGCAAAGCCAACTTAAGATATCTGTCGATGAAAACGCATATGCCCGTGGATGCAAGCTATTGGCCCGGGTGGAGAGAACCAAAACGAATCCGCCTTTACGTAGCAAAAAAAAACACATTTATTAGTCCTTGATCTAGATTGGAGCAAAGTCGCCAGTGCCTAGCTGGCGAAATGGTTTGAACAAATAACTCCATTCAAATTGATCCTTAACACATGACGAGCTCATTCTGACAAGATTAACTCACAAGATGCTTCGAAGTCCATGGATAAACAGATGCAATACATTAGTGGATACGCTGCATTCCATTCCGACACATAGTCTGTAGCCTACAACTTTGGTATAGGGTTCAACACTGAGTCAGGATACGGGTGTGAGAAGGTGCGAGTGTGACTCTCGCCGCCATCGACTACCAGAATATGCCCAGAGATGAAGTTTGCGGCCTCACTGAGCAGAAATACGGTGGCGTTTCCAATGTCAGCCTTTTCTCCCCAACGCTGGAGAGGTATGTCTTCTCCTTGTCTAAAAATGAATGTAAGCAGCATTATGCCAGAACATGACGATGTATACAAATACCTTTTGGTACTTTCTTTATTGTTGAGGCGAGCTATGCCTTCTGTTGCATTTATAGGACCGGGGGAGATAACGTTGGAGCGCACTCCACGCGGCCCTTCCTCCACAGCGATCACTGCACTCAAAGCATCGACGCCAGATTTAGCAGCGGACACATGAGCCTGGAGGGGGGTTCCTAATACAAGCGTGATACGTCCAACAAGAAGGTAAGTTTTCCGTTGCTATGCTCAGAAGAATAGTTGTGATTTCCTCACCTTTGTAATGTAAAGTCGCGCTGACGTGGATATAGGACCCACGAGACTGACGAACATGGGGCAGAGTGGCTTTCACAGTATTAAAAGTACCGAGCTAGAGGACGAATGAAAATGTGGATATGCTTTCACACAGTAGGGTAGATTTTCATGACAGACCAGATCGATGCTAACGACAGTCTTGAAGGCGTTCTCCGAGAGACCACCAATAGGTGCCAAAAAATTCCCAGCGGCCCCTGATTGCGTCGATTCCGTCTCATGCACAATTTACTGCTAAAAATGTTAAAAACGTACCACAGATGACAAAGTCGATCTTGCCAAACTTCTCGATCGTGGTTGCCACTGCATCCTGTAACTGCTTTGGTTCGCGAACATCAGCTCGGAGTGCCAGCACTGAGCGTCCCGTCGACTCAGAGAGTTCTTTGGCAGCCTGCGTATTCCTTTCGATACTATCCACGACAATCAATAATGCAGAAAGTGACGAATATAGTACAGAACAGCAAACTTTCGTCCAACAATGGTGGCATTGGCACCGTGTCTTAGCTTGGAGGGCGACTCCTTCAGAAGGTACTCTTATTGTTGACATGATATATAAGGCCTACCACCGCCTCTGTCATCTCCCTGCAGATACCCGAGCCCCCACCAGTACAGAAGAGGACTTTGCCATTAAAAATTCCCTGATTGAAGACCGACAGTGAGGATGGTGGCGGTGGAGCAACAACAAATGGTGCGGGAGCCATAGCGGTTATCGTTTCACCAGGTTATAACAAGTGTTTGACCACACTGCGAAGTGTGTTCGGGGAGGCGGCTACAGTCCGACGGTAGGTCATTAGTAATAGTATCATGTGACTAGCGATCAACCGTCCAGAGTATTTGGTGCATTTTATCGATAACACAGTCCTGGGAGTTTGATGTGTTTCTCACAATTAGAGATACAAGAAATTTTCCCATCAAGAAAACTCTGAAAAATCGGTTGAATTATATCATGGTATTATTGAGAAACCAAAACCCAGAACAAATCTTGATTTTTTTCCCAAAGTTTTTTCTTCTTCAGGATAACAATGTTTGTTAGGTTTCTCTGGTTATATCCTTGAAAAAATATCTTGGAAAACCCCAGAGAAATTTCATATAAGGCTCAGCAATTTAGGATAGAAAGATTGAATTACTTGTTAGGATTTTCTTCATGAATTTTCCAAAAGTCATAATCTCACATCTTAGCACAGAATGGAATAGACAAAATGGATCAACAAGTAACAAAAAAAAAAAACTCCAATGTGATTTCCAAGCGGGGAATAGACCCTCTTATAAATGAGACAACTGTGGGAAGACAGGACATACTGGAGCAGTATGCTAGGCTAAAGGAGGAGGGTGAAGGTCAATATCCCAAGTGGTTTAAAGGGAAAAGAGACTCAAACTCCTCTGATATGGTAAAAACCTTGACCAAGTCTCCAATAATATAGGTAACCAACTGGATGTATGGATTGCAGACTCTGCAGCAACAGTACATGTGTCTCCCAATTGAGCAGACTTCACATGTTACCAGAAGTATGAAACAAACTAAATGATCAAAACCTTTGATGACAATCAAGTTGAAGGAATAGGTGAAGGGGACATAGATGTAGAAGTCAGCTATGGAGGAAAAACCACCAGGATCAAACTTACTCAGGTCATGTATGTTCCTAAGGCAGAATTGGAAGATTCTTTCTCTCAAAGTCCTGGATCAAATGGAGTTCAAAAGTTATATCTCTCAAGAGGTCACATAAAATCCATAAAGGATCAAAACACTTATGTGGAGGGATTACTTGGTGGAGATTTATATGAGGTTAATATAAAAGTCACCCCTTCCCAGGAGAGTGTAGTCATAGCAGTCAAGAGAGAATCAGCAAGTGTGGATCTATCAACCTGGCACAGACATTGGAATTGATCATACTCTTTAGGATGCTTTCTCCAAGGTGTCCAAGTTGTAAAAGGGATGGAAATAACAGACCTACATTTGAAAGGAACATGTGAAGATTGCATCTTTGGCAAGATGGATGAAAGGCCATCCATCAGTAAGGAAGAGCGAGATACCTGAATAGGACCCATAGTAGAAACCACAGACTCAGAATGTTGTAACTACTCAGCTGAAGGCCTTCCAAGTAGCCTCCAAGAGCCTGTAGCTTCAGAGAGCATCAACAGCCTAAGTAGCCTTGAGATGCTAGTGCAGACTGTAAGCTGCTACATAGGGTAGCCTAATTAATAAAGGATTATTATGTGTTTCCATGGGTCAAAGCATTTTGTATCTTGTATTCACATATGTGATACACTATTGTACATTTGATTAGATGTTTGTCATTGGTTTTGAAGTAACTGTGACTGTGACCAACATGTACTAGCAAAAGCCATTCAGCTCATGAGACATATTTCCTTCAGAAAGATAGTCTCTTTGGAGCAAATATGTGCATTTTGCATATATTCCAAATGACATTTGCTTTCACTGTAGGATCAATATTTTTTTAACTAAGTAGATTCTTGTAACCGCTACTCACATCACTCATATTATACTAATCATATTTCTATTTTCACATTTCTATCACTTGAAATTCAATTTTGACAAGGGGGGTATGGGGGAATGATTTTCAGCAATGAGGCTATTCCCCATATGTGAACTGGGTAGGATTGTTGTGTTATTGTGGGTCAGAGTACGGCGGTATCAAAGATGTGCCGTATTGATCAAGGCATGCCATGGCCATGGTAACACGGGGGGGGGGGAGCTATAGTGACGGGGGGAGGGTGTGTGTCTCACCAGCCAAACCGGAACAGCCCCAATTTAATCCTAGAGCACCCCCCCAAAATTACCTCTTAAAATAGAAAAAAAAAAGAATATTAAAGTCTTCGGATACAGTATACAGCATGCCCACCGTCGATCTGATCATGGGCCCCTGCACGTCTTTTCTTTTTTTTTGTTTTCTTCTTTTTTTTTCTTCCAGGTTCGCTGGTCATCCGCTTGCAATCCAGATAGATAATAAATGACCTCCCGCACCACGCTCGGGGTTTGACAGCTACCTACCTGTTTTAGACGTCTAGACATTCGCATAGACGATTTTAGAAGGGTGATGCGAGTAACAAACGGAGGAAGACATGTGGCGGGGGGGGGTGCTTCGAATTCCCCAGGCTTCGATGTAAGAAGAAAAAGGGATATAAAACAAAGACAAAAAGTAGAAAGAAGACACAAGTGCTTCCCTTCCTTCCCCTTCCCCCGGAAGTTCCGAAGTTTTCCGTTTCCGTTTCCGCTTATTGTGCGACCCGGGTAAAAAAAAAAAAAAGGGCTAGCTGAGTGGCTGTGCGTGGTTGCGCATGGATTATGCATTATGCTATGCGAACGTGCCCACGTAGCGGGAGGACGTGCTGTGCGGGGGGAAAGGAAACTTCTGATGTTGCCCAATACACTCGCGTATCACAAAAACCAACACCCGAAACAAGAAAAATCCCAACCCCCAAAAAGGAAACTGAAACAAAGAAGGAAGGACAAAAACAAGGCAAAACAAAAGCCAAAAGACGCTTTTGCCCATCATGACGCTGCCCTATCGGGAAATGTGTCGCCCGGGACGTATATATATATAAAGGAAAAAGAACCCGCGTGTGATGATGATCTAAGGCGCATCACGTTAATTACACACGTAATAGCCGTATATATATATATCACTTATGTCCGCTCAACACGTGACTTCAGTTCAAACGTCGCTTTCTTCATTCAGTTTATACAGAATAGATACTCTGAATGCTGATGTCTCAATAAGGGAGAGAAGGAAATCCCCCCGCTCTTGATGGGAATGGACAAACATAAACATGAGCAAAGTGATCCTTTGATCTTTTCAGATCGTAATGGCGTGTTATGTAATGTGTGTGCTTTTCCTCCGAGAAGCATTTGTGATCCTGTCCCATACTTGGCTAAAGACAAGCAACACCGTTGGGGATCTGTTTCTCACACGGGAACAGTCAGCCTGATATGTCGTCTCGGGCGCTATAGGGCCGGGCTTGGGTGATAAACACCCTAGAACACCACAAGAAACAAAAACACCCCCAAAACAGCAGGAAACGTCAAACACAGCGAGAAGGGAAGAGTATCATCAAGATTGCCCAAAAAGAAATGTAGCATATCGCTTGAAGAACAGACACCAGAACAAAAAAAAAAAACAAAAAAAAAAACAAAAAACCCACATTCCACATTTCACATTCTCACATTCTCACACAGCAGCCGATACCGGGGGAAAATATAAAGATTTTTAATAAAAAAAATTTCATCTCAAAAAACAAAAAAGAGCCGAAATGTTTGTTTCAGATATATGTGCAGAGCAGAACAGACGAAGAGAGACATAACTGACCAGATCTTCAACGGGTGCGTGTGTACGCCGGGATTATCTCCCCCCCGTTGATTGATGGATCCTTTTCGCATTTAGCATTCTATTGTCCAGCATCCAGGATACTGGCGCGGCGGGCGGACGGGCGCATTGCGCATCGCGCATCGCGGGGGAGGAGGAATGTGTGAAATATGTCTCGTTGTCCGTGCGAGCAACAAAAAAAAAAAACAACCATCAAATATACATACACACATACATCTATCAAACACAGGTTACCGAAAGCGCGTCTTACTGCTAGTGAAAAAAAAACACGTCTCAAGCAAACGCGGCAGAGCGCAACAGCCGCCGCCGCCAATGCGAAATCTCACGCACAACGATAGGTCATGCAAGCAAGTCGTAGCAACAGTAGACGTCGCTAGAAAAATCCCTTTTTTTCTTGCGTGAACAACCCCCCCCGAAAATGCGAAAAGAGACAAAAAAAACGCGCGTTTGAGACGCACGAGACGAGCATCGCAAATGCGCAAACATAATATGTTGTGTCGTGTCGTGTTGTATTGTGATGCCGATGCGATAGCGATAGCGATACAATAGACGGACGGACGGACACCGCTCCAACGCGCAAACGCGCACACACGCACCACCCGAGCTCCAAACCTCCCGCCGCGTCCGAAAGGTAAAAAAAGGAGGAACGAGGAAGCGGCGCACAACGCAGAACGCAGAACGCACAACGCACAACGCACAACGCAGAACGCAGAACGCACAACGCACAACGCACAACGCAGAACGCAGAACGCACAAGAAGAGCGGAAGAGCGGAAAGAAGAAACAAAGAAAGAAAGAAAGAAACGAAGAAACGAAGAAAAGAAGAAGAGGGGGGGGTTAGTAAAAGTGCGCGCAGAACGGGGCGACGGGGCGAACGGGAAGGGCGGAGGAGCCAAGAGAGGCAGAGGGCGGAGAGAAGCCCATATGCACAAAACAGCAAAATGGAAAAATGATTGAGCAAAGATGATAATGATAACGATAACGATAACACATACGGGATAGGCAAAATGTTTTGAGTAGTGAGTAGAAAGAAACCCAGAAAGAAAAAAAAAAAAAA
>QMFG01003364.1:8174-22289 GCA_003314545.1 Ramaria sp. MG151
GGTCAGAGGTGAAAAAAAAAAAGAATATTGAAAAAATCAATGCACGCACTTGGTCTCAACTTCATCTATCTTTCGTTTTCCTGTGACACCCTCCTTCTTACGCTCCTCTTCGCCAGCTTTGAGCTTATACTCGTGCTGAACCTTCACCCAAAACCTTTCACCAAAGCCCACAGTGTCACTATCCCCTCGCAATGCTAATGAACCACCGGCAACTTCATCCACGGAAAGATACTTTTCGTATATGTTCATGAAAGCCACCATACCGCCTTCAAGCACTACGGGTGTCCACTCTTCCTGGGGACCTCTGGCTTCGCGATCGGCACTCACAAGTCCATGGGTATCGCATGATAAGAATTTCCCCTCTGCAGTACGCAGATTGACAGTTGTCGAACCTGCCACTCGTGTCACGACCCAAACTTGCGAGACCTCGGTAGGGGATAGGGTCAATGGCGACTCGCCTATCTCTAGAGATACAGAATGAAGCATTATACGAGAGCGGGTGGAATCATAAGTGATGCAGATAGGAGGGGTGGAGGGGTGCAAAATGAATGTTGGTCCGTAAACCTGCATTGCATTGTCAGGCTGGACCCAGGCTTGGGGGTCAGTGCCATCATTATCGTCCCCAATGTCCTCTTTGTGCTTCCGCTTCTTCTTCTTATGCTTTTCACCCTTAAAAGTAAGCTTCGTCGAGCGGACGCGGTCAGACATGGTTGACCAAAGAGTGCTACATTGTAATTTCAAACTACGACCGCTTATGGTAAATATTATAGAATTACGAGGTATATTATACTGGTAACATATCAAATTGTGTAACTGCAGGGAATAGGAACAATGTGCGGAATAGCGGTGTGAAGCAAAAGGAATAACGTGCGTATTACAAGGAGTCTTCAAGTCCTTGAAGCTCGCCCTCTCGTCGAGATCTCTTCCAAGTTTTTGTGGAATCCACGTAACTTCTCCCGTTCGAGAGGTTTGCTTGCACTTTGACTCCTGGGCTATCAGGCGGGAAATGACTCAACCATTCCTCATCAGTGTCCTCGGACGCGTTGGAAATAGGGAGAGTCGTCTTATATTCAGGCGCAGCATAGTTGCCTATTTCGAAGTTTTCCTCGGGCTCCAAGACTTGTGATCTTGATATTCTATCGCTAGAGCGCCTTTCGCGTCCATCTCCTATGTTTCTCTGTACCAGATCCAACTTATTGAAGTTTTCGCCGACACTATTGCTATAGACGGATAGGTCTCGTAAGAGTCGGGTATAGATAGTCTGGATGATGGTATAACTAACCGTGTATAAATGTCTGTGTCTCGTCGATCCGTTTTCACGGATTTACCCTTCAGGTCAGCACTAAGAGATGGATTTCGTTACAGAAAGGCATCTTGATCACGTCTAGATACTCACGGACACCAGGCCTTCGTATTCTTCTCACTGGACCTTGCTTCCTTGGCGGTGTGGGTGCGTACATTCGGAGAGTGTCGTGCCCTAGATTCGGGAGTCAATAAATAGGGCATTCTCCTTGAGACTGTCAAAGCTCACGTGCGAGTGGGTATAGAAGGCGACTCAATAACATCCGATTCATCGGTAACAGGACGCAACACCAGCTTGCGAATCATAATCCTGAGTAGGTGTAAAGATCGGAAGAGCTAACACAGTAGAAGCGAATCTTACACATGATTTGAGGAGTGTCCAATTGGGCCCTTGGGTTCTTCTGCCTGGGTACTGGCGGGTGACCGAGAAGTTGGTGCAATGGAAGCCTGCACCTTACTAAGAGAAGAAATGAATTCTCCTTATCATCAAGATAGAAAATAATATCAACTTCGATGCCACCACTGTGTACTTGGGAAGCTTCAATAACCTTTCTTCCACCCTTTTCCTTAAAAAGAGTCTCCCATGTTGAAGGTTTACCAAATTCTATAAACTGATGAGAACTCACTGGGCTTCCAACCGCGACTGAAGCGCGGAATTCCGTGTTTGTTCGACTAAGGCCTTTAATTGTTCCTTCAGGAGAATGGCTTCCCGTGGAATCCTGTACAAGTGGCAAGAGCGTCATCTCATCATTCCTAGAGAAAAATCTGGGGGCTAACATTGGCGTTTTCGCTGCATTCCTGATATCGTCGATAGTATAGGTAGTGTCTCGTACTCTAAACGCAAATAAGTATAGGAAGATCAATAATGGCCAAACCTATACTTGCTTGCGGCTAAAGCGGGTGGTTTGATCGGATACATCCGTTATAACTGAAGGTCGACTACGGTGACTAGCTGCAGCTTGTTCCCTACCAAAACAGAGATAAGAATTTATTAGGGAAAGATCGTGTATACAAAACTCCAATACCTGATTTTGCCTTTCAGCAGAACATCGCCTGCTGTGAACGGCATCACTCGAGACTTCGAGGTAGGAGGTGCAAGGTGCGAAGGCACATCTGGCCGTCTGGAGTCTGTCGCTCGCTTCCGAGACCTTTGTGCGCCGCCCAGAGTGCTGAAAACCATGGCAAGTATGGCAATGACACCTGAAATCTCACTCCCAAATGTCGTGGAGGTATGGGTTGTCGATAATGCATCAAGGGGAACACGCAATGACAAGGATGGCGCCAAGGACTGTGTCACCCTGTCTTCACCCATGTTCAAGATGGGGGGCAGCAAGGGGAAACGGGGATTATGCGGTCCTGCATGTGGAATTGGACAAATACCGGGTCGACTCTTGAGGTGTGCTGGACAGATGTGGATGTACTCATATGGCTCATCGGTATACTCTTGGACGCTCTTGCTAATGGTGATGGTCTCGGATACGGATGGAGCGATGAAAATGTTGGTTGAGGGTGCGGGAGCAGTTGGTGAGGTGTATGTGTCGAGGGAAGTTTTGACGATGGCTATGAAATAGAGGGCTGCAAAGCTTTGCAAAAAAAAGTAGAGCTGGTGGATATTCATGCTGAAATCCGCTCTGAGAGAATTCAAGATAGTGTTGGCCTCCCTTTAATAGTCAAAGGTGGCTAACGGTCTCTGAGTCGGGATGACATTTTGAGACTGTTAGCCACACTTCCTGCTCGAAAAGTGTGGCTAACAGTCTTACAGCGCCACACTGGTTTGGAATCTCGTCTAGTCGCATCCAGCTAATTTTGCAGATGAATTCCAAAGCAAACACACTCTATTCTGAGTCGCAGGATCTGAAGACATAGAACATATTATGTCTCCAGATCCTGAGACTAAGAATGTAGTATGTTTGCTTTTCCGCGACATACAGAAGAATATCGAATTGTTCCGGGAAACGTCTTTTCGCGAAACAATATGCGTACCAGGTGAGACGCGAAAGGTTTCCTGAAACAGATCCCGAAACATCGATCAGTTTCACGTCTGCAAGCAACGCGGGGAAAATTGTATTAATAGTGCGCGTCCAATCCGCATTCCGACGATCTAATATAATATGGTATAATTGCGAACAAACTCGGATGATGACATTGGAATTGAAAATAAGGTTATAGATATTGTGATGGAATTCATCAGCACGTAGGAGACCATGCTGTAGGCTATTCCACTTCCATCTGCATCAGTATTCAGTTTGGGGGTTTGAGATTTGTGGGGAGGTGATTGGCATCGTTCGCTTACAAGTTTCCCATATCGGTGAGTAGCTACAGAGACACAGGCCGCCGCCTCGATGGAGCACTTTCTCTAACAAGTAGAAATAAGGTCTTGTAGTAATTGAAATCAGAGAACCGCCCGTGATAAATCAACCAGAAGAAAATATCTTAGCAATGGCCAGGGATGCAACAGGATTATCCTTGTGAGCCTCGGGACTCGGCTGCTTCCAATTCTTTCATAACGCCTGGGAATTGACAATCGTGAGACGCTGAGTTCGATAAGTCCGGATTACGCATCGCCAGAATGTTTTCCAGTCGGCCGGACAACTCGGCACAGCTAAGGCAGAATCACAGTCGGCAGATGAGTAAGAAAATGTCCGGCTGAGCGTTGTGCGGAGGAGTTTGAGTCATGCCGGGCGCGTGCCGGCCTTGCTTAGACTACAGCTGGATCACGAGTAAAAGGCCATTATGAGGAAGGGGGGGCGGTGTTTCCCTTGTTCATCCCAAGCAAATTTCTAGGTCATGGCAGCCGTAGAACGACAGCCTCAGTCTGCTCCACCAAATGCAGCTATCGCTCAAGACCTGGCGCCAACGTCCCGTCCCAAGAAGGAACGTGCAGCCTGGAAAGCTAACGGTATGCCTTGATTGCATATCGTACCAAACTTCTAAATTTCGTTCGGCTTCGTTCAGAACAACATGTCGTACCTCATAACAATATGGTATTGGTCTTCTTTGGGCTCATGATGACGATTTTCTTGGTATGGATGTCCTATCTCGGTGTCTTGGCTCATTCAAATGTCTTCTCCAGGCAGCACTCGATCAAACAATGTTTGCATATCCAACTTAGAATCCTTATTCTATTCTTACACCCACTCGTAGAGTGTCGACGGCTCTACCAACTATTGTAGCGCAGCTAGGCGGAGGCAATGACTACTCATGGGTTGGCAGGTAGGCAGACAAGCCAAAGTAGTCCGTCTGTTCCTGAAATTATTGTGTGGAGTGCATACCTATTGGCAGCTTCGGCGTTGTCCCCATTGTACGGCAAGGGATCTGACATCATCGGGCGAAAGCCCATCCTGTTTGGTTGCATGATTGTGTTCCTCGTGAGTTTGCCTCGACAGTTCATATTTCGAGAGTCAATGACTTATTATTCCGTAGATTGGCTCTGCCCTGTGTGGGGCAGCTCAGGATATGAACTGGTTAATTATTTGCCGAGCTGTACAAGGTATCGGCGGAGGTGGTGAGCTTCGGACTCGCAGTTTATGACAGATCTCAAGACTCACGTTATCGCAGGCATCATCCAGATGGTGCAAATCACCATTGCAGATATTGTCACACTGGAAGAGTATGCAAATTATATATATGCAGCTTTCCCGGGTTTCGCTGATCACACATCAGGCGAGGCAAGTATGGCGGATTCGTTGGAGCTACCTGGGGGATCGCCTCGTGCGTTTCTTCTTCTGTGCGAAGTGCATTCTATATTTACTCTACGTTTCAGGGTTGTCGGGCCGCTATTGGGCGGTGTGAGATATAATGCTTCAACTGGAAAGGACTTTACTTTTACTAACATACCGTCTGTTAGGTTCTTACAGATCACGTATCTTGGAGATGGTGAGTTGTAACATCTCCAGCATCTTGATATCCTATTGATAGCCAACTTACAGGTGTTTCTGGATCAACTTGTACGCTTTATGCTGTCCGCAAAAACTACTCATCTGTAGCTCTCCTACAGACCCACTGGAGGCTTTGCTGCAGCAATCCTCTTCTTTTTCCTTAACCTCAACCCTCGGCGCGGCAAGACGTTTTCAGAACATGCCCAGGAGTTCGACTTCGGCGGACTTATACTCATCGTTGCTGGCGTTGTCTGCCTGCTCATCGGATTCAACAATAGTGAGACTAGCTGTACGTAAATCTTCTTTATTAGTGATATCTACCTAATGTACTATTTTGGCCGTGGTTTTTCATAGGGAGTGCTCCTGCCACTATTGCACTACTTGTTGTCGGAGCGGTGCTCCTAGTGGTATCTGCAGTGAACGAGATGTTCACTACGCGATCACCCATTGTTCCTCCAAGACTTTTTAAGGTCAGTTACCTTTGGTAAATTGGAAATATTTTGCCCAATTTTCTCACGCTCTGGTTCCCCTCAGACCCGCACGACAGGTATCATCCTTATCACTGTATTCATCCACGCCTTTTGCTTCTTTGCTGGTACTGTTTTCCAATGAGATGTCAAGATGTTCTCGCTCACCTCTTGATAAGGCACATACTATTTGCCCTTATATTTCCAAGTCCTCGGTGCATCAGCTACCGGCTCTGGAATCAAGTACGCCTTCTGTGACGCCTTAACAAATCATGTTTCATGCTTAGAGCTTAATATAGGATGCTACCGTTCTCGCTCGGCGGAGCTTTTCAGTCTGCATTAACAGGCATTTTAGTCTCTAAGACGGGTGACTACAGATCTGTTACTTGGATTTGTTGGGTGGGTATTTAGTTAGGACTTTCATTGACATACCCCTGATACACAACTATTTCCAGGCCATTATGACTGTTGGATATGGATTAATGATCATGCTAGACGACAATTCCTCTACGTTTGTCTTCTCAGATCAGACTCTGGGATCATATTCTCACATAGCGCCAGTGCCATAAAGGCTATATATCCCCTAATTGCTGCGTTCGGGGTCGGGGGATTGTTCCAGACACCCCTCATCGGTCTGCAAGCTGCAATGCCTCTCAAGGACATGGCGACAAGTACAGCCGTATTTGTCTTGTTACGGTAGGTACCCCAGCTACATCTTCAGACTACCTAGCTTGCTCATGCAGCCCTTTATGGGACATAGGACATTGGGCGGGACAGTCGGGATCTCCGTGGGACAGGCGATCTGGTCATCTGTGAGTCCTCCTTTTGCAAGGATTTACAAAATGACAATTGCTGAACACATGTTTCTGTTTTTGCATTTCTCAGGAGCTTCGGAAACGCATTAAAAATATTCCTAATTATCACGCTGATACCTCTTCGAGTGCCCTTATCCAGAGTGTAACTCACCTGAAGGACATTACGGTATGTTTAGCATTATATTTCCCGGATTTTTGGCGTGCTTTTCCTGAGACGGGACTCGACCTTGCCCTTGTAGCCCCCAGCACTGCGCCAGCAAGTTCTGCATGCATACGCGAAAAGCATTAGTACAATTTGGATAGTCGATACTCCTCTCATTGGTGTCGCATTTGTTATGTGTACGTCCCGAGGCGTCTTGCCCATCGCGGCTCCTTAGTGACACCTGGTACTGACCCCCTTCCCCCGCCAGCTTTATTCATCCTGCGGTACACGCTGAAGCGAAACGTCGTGCGCAGCGAAAAACCTGGTGCGGCTAATACACCTACAGAGACCGATCTTGAGAAGGGCCCTATTCCACCGCCTACCGTCGACGACCTTGATGGGGCAACTGTCGAGGGAGGAGAAAGAGAGAAAGTTTCGGAAGACTTGAACGAGAAACAGGAAAAGGTTCCTGATAATGATACTGCTGAGAAGCAGCACGATATTGAACGCGAACCGCAGGGATCTCAATGATCCCCGAATGTTTTCGATTAGGATTAACGAAGAGTAAACTCATTACCACACATAGACAGACGTAGATGTACGCGTTTTGGCATTTCCGTTGGTTTGTTGTATGAGACGACTTCACGGTTATTATACTTATATTAGAATTCCTTAACAAGTAACACTATGAGTTTTACCCCAAGTCGAGCATAGCTTGTTTCCTCTACTAAACTGCCGTGCTTGCATTTTATCAAGGTGCAATATAGAGTTCGACGCGCCTTTAGCCGGGTCGAACATGCGCCTCGCAGGTTTGGTTACGACAACGTCGACAGTCGAGTCCCGTTGTACACAACGTAGAACTCCGGAAAGAATTCTGTTCGCACACACAGGCAAGTTACAAATACACCCAGGAGGGTGTATTACATCGTGTGGGCACCTACACCCCTTCATTACCAAGCCTGCGAACTCAGCTACATACCAGGTTATAACCCGTGCAACAGAATAACCACCTATGACGGTCCATCGTCGAACCATAATCGGACAGTCAAGTCCTTTTCCATTGACGCCGACGCGATAATATTTTGGGTTGGATGTGTCTACAAAATGAAATCAGATTGTCAGCTAGATAAAAAGAACAAAGCCAATAGAGCAATGACATACTGCAACAGCCAATACTACATCTATGAAGCATCATCAGCATGCATAGGATATCATGAATCAATGACATACCTCTATGCCCCTCTAAAACCTGTACAACCTCTCGACTCTGCAAGTCCCAAATGTATATCTTGTTGTCCTCTGATCCAGACACGATCCATTTCCCCCCGGTGACGCTGAAACACGAGAAAAGACAGTATGCGCGGTTTTGGTGTCCAGTGTATGTCTTGAGACAGCGGGCGGTGTGGAAGTCCCATAACCGGATGGTGTCATCATGCGTAGAAGCGAGAATGTACTTGCTATTCGGTGAGAACTTCACGTGCGACCTACTCGGTATGAATATAAGGAGTTGATGGTCACTAGAGCAACCACCTACACTATTGGCGAGTCATCGTCTACGATCGTCTTCAGGCACTGCCCAGATGTGGTGTCCCATATTCGGCTGCGCAAAAAGTGTGAGAAAAAGAGAGAGAGAGAAACATGCATATTTGAACGAACATTAAACCGTCCATACCACAGCTTACTATCAAGGTCCCGTCACGATTGAAGTGTACAGCAGTCACAGGGTCTGAATGTGCAGACACTGTCTTCAAAGCCTTCCCTAGATCGCACCCCTACGGTCCGTTATCACATCCACGCCAGGGAAGACAATAATTACACCCAAACGCACCTCGAGAGACATCCCAGATGATAATCGTCTCGTCATATGCACCCGAAACAAGGAGATTGGAGTGTGGGTTATAGTTCACGCAAAACACATAACTGCTATGTCCCTCTAGTGTCTTCACCGTTACACCGCGATCGACATCCCATATTCGGATCGTTGCGTCGTCGGACGCAGACGCGAGGAAGGCACTATCGGAGGACCAAGCAATGTCCGACAAGCCTTCGCGGTGTCCCTGCAAGGTACGCACTATCTGACCCGTGTAAGCAGACCACAGCTTTACGAGCTTGTCTGCCGCTGTGTAAAATCAATTGTGAATAAATTCGACTGACTGGAGCGGCATGGAGACACCAAAGCCGCGCACCCACCACAAGATGCAAGTAGCTTGCCATCTGGACTAAACTTGATCGAAGAGATGCTCATTGTGTGACCACTCATTGTATATCGCGGGGAATAGTTTGGACGCCGCTTGTCAGGCTTTGGATGCGGTGGTGAGGATTGAGGAACGGGTGCTTGCGGTGGAGGCGGTGGAGGCGGTGGTGAAGATACAGGTGCCGTGTCTTGGGCGGGAACATGGGGGTCATCTTCCGTGGTTTGAGAGGTATTGTCATTATCGGGGGACGCTTCTCGAGGCTCCATGCAAGAATGATTTTGAATTACGTAAGAATCAGCACCCAGTAGTAAATATCACAATTAATCCTGTAAACGTATAGCCTATAACACGGTGCCCCTCGAAGCCCAAAATAAGAGAGACAAAAATATGTTAAAGGTCCTGAAATGCGTCCGATGTGGTGCTCCAGGAAGATGTATGAAGTGTCGCCTCCGTCACCCTCCTCACCTCGACTGGGTCGTTCCTACTCCTGCTCCTGCTCCTGCTCCTGCTTTGTGCGTTTGTGCGTGTGACATAAACGGTATCCGCGATACAATCCGTGACACTCGTGAACTTGATATACCGTAAATGATGTACGTGCCGTACGAGCGCGTGCACATGTTGAGCATACAACTTTCCCAGCGTGTAATTGCTGAGCGACGGGAATGCAGCCTCAAACACAGGCTCCAGAAAGAAGTTATTCCAGGCGAGACTTTCCAACAGAGGGAAGCCGGAGAATGCTTGAGCGTATGCGTCGAGCGCACCAGGCCATGGTACGAGCTCGCCTTCGGTGAGGAGAGTCAAATGGCGGAGGGAAGTGAAAGCACTGGCGAAGCGAGAAACTGTCCCTGGTTCAATTGTGTTGATGTGATAAAGGATGAGTCGAGTGAGTGGCTGTCCCATGAATGTATGCAGGACCTGGTTTACGCGGATGGAGTCAAGACCTTCGAGATCACCGATCACGAGCTCGGTAAGCGATGTGTGCAGACCTATACTTCTGTGCAGCTATGGACATGATCAGTCCATGGGTTTCATTGCGAGAGACTGGCATAGAAGCAGAGGGGAGGAGCAAGCATGTAACTCTCAAATCTGTCACCTAGTGCTTAATCAAAACACGCAAATATACTGGGCCTACTCATGGAAGAAGGAAAGATCGCTGGACCTAAGCCTTTCCATGGAAGGAATGGCAGCAACGAGCGTGTCCTGAATTTAGCAAAAAGGCCAGATGTTCCCTACACCATCCTTTCGTCCACAAGCTACGCAATCCTCCCGGGTATAAACTGAAGACAACACTCACCTCAAAACCATCCAAAAAGCAAAACCAGTCAATGTCATTGACACAGCCCACGAGCGCAACTTCTCTGAGGGTTTTCCACGGCATCTCGCGCAAGGTTAACACAGGCTTGGTACCATGATACGAATGCGCCAATTCGATGCTCAAGCATTCAAGGGAGGTACCCGCACCCGCCACTAGTGTCGCAGGACACATGGAGTTAACGATGCGCATCATCTTGAGACCGGTGCCAAGGTTACACTTTGCAGGAAACGCAGTGCCGTCTACATCGATCAAACAAATGGCGCGCAGAAGGGGCTTCTGGAGGAGTTGGCTAATATCTCTAAAGGCAAGAACGTCCGTGTCCCAGACAAGGACACTGCGAAGACTGGACATGGCCTTTGTCGCCTCCCGCAATGCGTTCCGCACCAGGTCAGGACTTGCATGCCATTCGAGACTAATGAGAAGGATGCGGACATGGGCTGCTAGCTCTGGATGCTCGTGAAGAAAACGACAGCGCATAAGGGAACTGACAGAGACCCGTGCCGCTGTGATCATGGCGGCAGGACTGGTATAGTTCGTTGCGGCAGGGCTAGCAATCTGCAGCTGGATACGGCGCCACGCCAGGGGTGTTGCAATGCGGTGTAGACGGCGAGAGACAAGTCTGACCATGAAAAGATCGGCAGGAACAGTGAAGACATAGGTTTCTGTCAACGACTGCGAACGGAAGGAAGGAAGGAGGTTTTTGAGCGCGAGGTCAAGGACCTCGTCTGGGAGACTCAATAGCCTCATTCCGACGACGGTCAAGAGGATGCGTACCGGACGCTATCAACGTATCCCCATTCCCAATAATACTAGGGGGTCTAGAATCGCTAAGAACTAAGCGCTTGATTGGATAATAATAATACGTGTGGGAACACAATCAAAGTTCAAAGTACAGGAGTCTCTAGAATAATCTCTAGAAAAGTCTCTGGAATCATACTAGGGGATACTACCACTCAAAATGCTACTGAGGTTTGGAACACTTCCAATGAGTGGCTAGCAGAATAATCAGCTTTGAGCATCAAATGAGGAAGAATAATATCTTACCTGAAGATTGTTTAACGTGAATGGACAGTCAAATTTGGTGTTGCCATTGAATGGAGGTGAAACGGTCACAGATAATATTTGTAGCGCAAGCTGCAACGCAATCAATAAAAATCATTCTATGCAGGACAACAACGTACTCTTAAAGTGTAATCAACGCTCAACTGCTGCTTGGCCGATCCAGGGACAAAGCCACATTTGGTCGCTATGTCAGTCAGGACCTGTCCAGTTGGGTCTGTGGCCTGAGAATACACAAAGGTGAGGGGGAAGGTGAACGTCGTCTTCGAGTTGCTATTAAAAACGATTTGATCTTGGACTCCACCTCCAATCTGCGTGTTGTTAATCGGGTATGTGATATTCAGTTTGATAGATTGCAATCTGATCGAGAAGTAGTTGGGGTTCCGTACGCTTGAATAGGAAAGTGAGTCACAAGATGTCAACAAGAGAAGAAAACATACGAGATCCCGATTCCAAGGTTAGCATCGAGAGTATTGGAAGTAGCCACAACCTATCCCAAATGTTGAGATGTATACGTAAGTGACTTCCATGATACGTACGGAATTCGTGGCTGTTGAAGTATTGATCCCGCTGAACTGAATGTCGGGAGGGCGTAAGAACTGACAACCAAATAAGGTTAGCACTGGAAGATAGGTAAAGAAGTAAACTTACTGTGGCAAGCGTAAGGAGAATTCCAACGAATAAAAGAATGGCAGTCATTATGGTGCAACAGCAAAACCTTCCAACACACCGCCCTCGTCCACCCTACGACATTGTCAACGTCGAAATTATAACCAGTAAGACGATGGGTTCACCTTCGTCCATAAGTTACCGTGATGGTCTTGTCTCCACATTCGCAAGTCACCTGTCGACCTAACAATGGATATTGATGAGCTGACCCAGTCTGTAGCTAGATGCTCACTTTGGTGGCGGCTGGAATGGGTCAAATTCTTTGTCTGCCATTGTGCCAGGAGGTAAAACACCCTCGTCTTTGTACGGAGCAGAAGGATTGTATGGTTTGGGAGAAGCTATGGTGCCAGGTGGTGCTGCTTCGTCTCGGTAGGGAGTAGGGTGAGAATCGTATGACGAGTGTGGCAACGGCGACGATGGACCGTATGGGTCGTATTCCGCACTGTCGTGATAGAATGGCTGCTGACGCTGAGACTGTGTAGCGGCAAAAGGATCGTATGACATGCTTGTATAGTGGAGAGTGTAAAGGGAGAAAGTTATGTTCCTGTGCGCACTGCGCAAAATCGCCAGCGCTTGTCCGAAGCGGTGCTTCGGCTGTCTTTCATCAGTTCTCCCCGATCACTCTCATGTCTCATCTAGCTATATCTCTGCCATGTAGGGCAGTCTCTATGGGCACTCAGCGCTTTGAGCACTATAATTGATAATCTCTCCTCTCTCTCATGTCTCATCTCAAATGTAGTATAAGTGCTACGTTGGTATCAAGGTCTTAAACCCCAGTTTTAACTTTACTCCTGTTCTCCTCTGTACTCTCTACCTTTTGAAAGAAGCTACTCAATCCCAATTATAACAGCCGTGTATGGAAGTGGAGATGCTACTTATTGCGAGGAATAATTTGAAAAGCGAATCCTGGCATCACATCTTATGCCTTAGTGCTTCTACTTTCATGGGGAACGAATTCACAACGGCCGCTGCTATCTTCACGAAATTCTTGCTGCTTGGAGGAAACCACTGTTTCCTTGTTGAAAACACTGGGAGGTCTCCGTTATTATGAACAACAAGACGATATCTCTCCATACGCTGGGATTTCATCAACTCCAGTGCATTCATGCACAATTATACAGTATCTACCCATGCAGGACAGGTGATAGTGACGGATGCTCGTGCCATCCAGCCTCTCCTACTTTATAGCCGTGCTGTGGACGAATCCCAACCTCCTCTCAGCTAACTTTCACATCGTAATTGCTGTTTAGCGGGCATGTATCACGTATATCAGTCCTAGTCCGTGGCAGAGTACCAGTTTGTCCTTCGTGTTGATTCAGGACTGGAATAAGTTGAACACCAAACAAACGAAATGAGATTCTCCAAACAATAAACAAACGAGGCTCGCGTAAACTCCCGCACTGACAAGGCGAATCAACGGAAACCCAATGACCTTTCCAAGTATTTCGTTACGACTGACCCAGTTTCACCGAATATACTGCTCAGCCATTTGGAACACAACCTACGAAAACATGGACATGATTCTGTTTACATATGAATGCTTGAAGACAAACGGAAAACGAACATGCACCGTGTTCCACATACTTGACGACCAATATCCCGAATAAGACTGACACGGTCCCACATACGCCAAAGACTCCTGCTATGGGGTTCTTCGTTGCGTGGAGAAGTAGGAAAAGTGGAACGTTTGCCTATCCTCGCTGATCATAGAGATGGTGGCGGCGGCTTTAGATTTGTGAGCAATCACACCACTGATCATTGACCCTGTCACAGAGACGTACAAGCCGTACAGTATTGCCAATTTTAATTTGCAAAGCAGAAAATGGGTGCAAACTGCCTGTGCATAGATTCGAAAGATCCGGGTCGGAAAGTCGGTTATTGTTAAGATAAAAAAATCGATTAGTGAGTACTCGGACGTTGATGATAACACGTGAGGATTCTGGTGGTTTGTGGTCAAGAATAATGCCGGAGTGGTAAAGAGATGAACAGGAGAAGGGGGGGTGGGGGTTCGGTTTCGACTCTAATTTTGTGCGCATCGATTCATATAATTGCTTTTCATGCATCACATATGTTGGCACCAAGGTGGTAATAGCACCCCATCTGATGGAATAGTGGAGTCAAATATCTTACAACGGTGGAGCATGAAATAACAGCAAAAAATGGACCCCTCACCTGTTGTTCCTTTTCCTCCTGTTTTAATAACCTTTGCAGAAGGGTGACTCTGTAATATTAGCAATAGTTACATGAAGGGGGTCCCGGAAAAGTGTTCATCG
>QMFG01003365.1:0-12205 GCA_003314545.1 Ramaria sp. MG151
ATATCGGCACCTCTATCAATGAGGAGCTGTGCGACACGCTCAGAAACACCTGCAGCTGAGGCATGAAGCACGGAGATACCATCCCAGACAGCGTCGATGGGATGTCCCTGAGAAAGAGCGTATTGAACTTGGCTAACGTTACCGGAAAAAGCGGCTTGGTGAAAACCAAGATCATCTGGATATATGCGGAACGATAAATAAGCTAGACACAGAGGAGGACGACAATACCACATACATTGTGGGTCCATTACCTTGTTGTGCGCATCGCACTTAGATGGCATGCCCAATGGGATCGGTTGGGAGTCGGAGACCGAGTCAGGGTAGAGAATTTTGCGCGAGGGAAGGTTCCCTGCAAGCTGTGGTCGCCATTCGTGCGCACTGCTGCTATAATAAGGAGAGAGGTACGATTCCTGGCCGTCTGTAACTTCAACAAATGTGCTGCGGGCAAAGTGCAGCTTTTCGTGACGGCGTAGGTTGGACTCTACTGAAAACGCTGTAGTGGATCTAGGATGGCTGCAGTGGAAAGCTGCGGAAACTGAGACTCAGCGAGAAAGTCTGATAAAAAAGAAACATAGCAAACGTCTCTCCTGTGTGTGCGACCGCATATGGTTCTACACGACGGCAAGATCAGAGGGTTGATGGCCGGAGAAAACTAGTCGCGAACCTCCAGGCCACCTGGTCGCATACACGCCACGGCCAAAGTACCCGCGGATCTATGGGCGTATTCTATTAAAATAAATGTTATTATTATCTATCTACAATGCGACCCCAGATTATGTAATCCACTGATGGATCAGTGATGTCATCTTGAATAAAAACAGAAAAACAGCACAAAAACATTACTGACCTCAATTCAAAGCATCAAGCTTTAGAATACACTTTGTTTATATTTTTAGAATCAACCTGTGAAGCATACCTGCGCCCACACAAGCATGAACATATGCATATATGCATTTGGACATGAACGGGCTCAAATAGCCAATGATCGGCGGCCACATGTCTCTGAAACACTTCCAAACGCACATAAAACAATCTGTTTACCATTTCAATCCACCCCTATTGTCACTGATCCCCAAATGAAGCTGATCGCTTCTATTTCATTTAGACAAGCACCCAGAGCTTCAAAATGAAGTTTCAGAAGTTTTGTCTCTCTTTTTCTTTGTTCTTTCTGTTGAATAAAATTGTTGCACACATGATTTGTAGTTCTCATAGCACGCAGATTGGTTTCAAGTGCTTTAGATAGTTTTTAGTTACACATTTGTGCATTTTATCCCTCATTTAGATTGCAACCCCAGAACCGCTCCATCACCCTATTATTTTTCTTGGATTCTCAAAGGACACTCACTAGCTAGCTTTTCCCTTAAATATGCTTGTAGTTCTCGGTATAATAAAAGGTAGTAAAATCTCCACAAGTCTCCCATACTCTGAATCTTTTGCTTGATATCTCTACAACTCTTGCACTGTTAGTAAACCGTCATTGGCCATTTACTTTCATTTCAAGTGATCCATACAACTCAAGAATTATCCCAACTTTGTTAAGTTTGCACTATATCTCTATTTACAAAGCTCGCGTCAGTGTATGCAAACTTTTAGTGCCGACACTTTGCTCCTGCATCAGTGCATTCCCCGCATCTCAATAAAACTCCACTTAGATTATCAAACAAGCACTTAAAGCTTGCGTTGAAGAACTTGAATAAAATTCAAATAAAATTCAAACAAAAATACAAAACAAATATAACAAATATTCAATTCTCTTTTCTTATTAATAAAACAGCATCAGTACCGATCGATGGCAAGCAGAATGACTGGAGGTAAGGAAGGGAGAAAGAAGAGGAAGTAGCCGTTAGCCTCACATCCTGTCTAGCATGGAATACATGGTGCGTTCGGATAGCGGGTATTTCAGGACTTAAAATTTCTGGAAAAATGCATGATGACGTGATCATATGATTTGCGAACTGACGGAGGAAAGTATTGGTGTACCGTTTACGTGATACGCTATAGGACGGAGTTGTATAGGTTTTTCGCGGACGGGTATTTCAGGACTCAAAAATGCTGGAAAAATGCATGATGACGCGATCATAAGATTTGCGAACTGACGGAGGAAGCATTGGTGTAGCTTTGAAGCGAAACGTTATAGGAGGGAGTTGTAGAGGCGTTTCGTGACTGTCGGAGGAATAGTAACTTTCTGCACTCTCCCGCGGCACGTCGGTCACATGGTAACCTTCTGATGACGCCGACTGCATGGAGGTGCCAGTCCTCGCTCTATGTGCCAATAGTAGCTGAACCACGTGTTTGTATCCATTTTGTGCCGCTCACAAGATAAAAAGAAATCAAAGCAACTATAAAAAATCATTTCTCTATTTTCATCTATCCAATTCTATTAGTCTTGATTCTCTGATGATTCACACCATGATGAAGGAAATACAAATGCCATTTCCCAATCTCACCATCCTATCCTAATCCAACTAGTCTCCATCCCATCCATCACAGGCTCTCCAATCCAAATCATCATGACACTTATGCCATTGGGCAACCAATCTAGCTATCTTCAATGGTTTCTTCAAATGTGCTCAAGGCAGTGTGCGTCTTTTCGTGACGGCGTAGGTTGGACTTGGTTGCAAATGATTTGGTGCAAGATACGCAATTGAAAGCTGCAGAAAATGAGACCTAGCTAGAAAGTTTAATAAAAAAAGAAACATAGCAAACGTTTCTCCTGTGTGTGCACCCGCATATGGGTCTACACGACGGCGAGATCAGAGGATTGATGGCCGGAGAAAAACTAGTCACGAACATGGAGGCCACTAGGTCGGTCAAACCGTTCCCCACAACACTCGCAAACGTGCCTCCAGGACGTATTCTGTTAAAATCAAACGGCATCAGTGCCGATCAATGACAAGCAGAATGACTGGAGGTAGGGAAGGGCAAAAGAAGAGGAAGCAGCAGTTGGCCTCACATGCTGTCTAGCGTGGAAGACATGGTGCGCTCCTTTAGCAGGTATGTCAAAACTAAGAGATTCTGGAGGAGAAGTGCGTGGTGACGCGAACACCATGAGATTTGCGAACCGACGGAGGAAGGATTGGCGTACCGCGATCCACTGCAGAAGGGAGTTGTAGAAGTTCTTTGCGGCGGCTGGAGGTATAGTAGTTTCCTCTGTCTACACTCTCCCGCGGCAAGTTATCGGTCACGTGGTAACCTTCTGACGACGCCGACCGCATGGAGGTTCCAGTCCTCGCTCTATATGGCATTATTAGCTGAGCCATGACATTGTATCTTTGTGCCGCCCCCTCGATCGCATTGCCATGGTTTTCTCTGCGAGCGTCTACATCTGCTCCGTGATTCCGTAGTATCTGAACAATCTCGTGGTGACCTTTCTGCGAAGCGTATACTAAAGCATAGCCACATTCCTTTTGAATGTCCGCTGCCTTTCCTTCCTGCAGCAACATCTCGATGACGTTCTGGTGGCCAAAATACGCCGCCGCGCACAGCGCATTGCCACAATCTGTTCGATGAGCCACATCTGCCTTCCCTGGCCAATCATCCAAAGATGCCAAATATGTTGTATACAACATTCCAACTACGATATTAAAGCCATCAATGTACGGGGAAAGACGACATCGAACCTTCTAACCTTGGTCAATAAGGAAGATTCGGGGTCGAATCTTCCGAATCTCAGTGGTGAGATCCTCGGGATGATTTCCACCCTGTGGCAGATTTAAACAATATTACATGAGTTTCTAATGATTTCAAGCACACCTTCAGCCATGCAGTAACATCGTCGTCATGGGCCAGAGCAAGATCAGCGCTAGAATTCTGAGATTGTTTCAGTGAATAACAGGCCAGGAAATTAAGAGAGAGTCACCTGCAATATGTACTCCAGAGTAATCTCTAGTGCTGTAGGTGTCTGCACGATATATGAAAATGAGGTAATTGTCAAAAGGTGATAAAGATACACACCTTATCGCAATTGAGCTGCAGGTACAGTGCAAGGTCTTCGTTGATATGGATACCAAGTTCCGAAGCACCCATATTCTCCGAGTCAGACGGACTGGAATTTCTATCAGTCCTTCCACTTCTGCTAGAACTTTCACCGGCCTTGCTAGAGGAGGAGGAAGAGGGAGAATTGTTGGAAGGAGGTGATGGACGGCCCGGACGACTACCTGATGGATCTCCCTCTGTTTCATCCTCATCGTTGCATCCAGGGTTGTCATTACCCCCGCTGCTTCCACGTGTAAACTCATCATAGGTTGGTATGAGTGTGAATCCGTCGTTGCTACACTTCAAGCAGTTCTGACGGAAAAACCATCGAGCTAGCCCAGTGTGTCTATCGCAAATTTTGTAGCCCCGTATGAAAATTCCTTGATCTCGGATAGCTGTATATTCAGCTCTTGGACTCTTCAATTTCTGTTCAGAACCTATCATATCCCTATCAGCAGCGCCTGTTGACAAACTGGTTATTCATAGGATCCAGTATGCTAGCTGGATCGGTGCACACCTCGATTCTCAACCTCCGCGGAACACCACTGGAGCATTCCTTCCATCTGTTCGGATCGAGAGGAGCTGATTTGAATGCTTAGTCAGAAACGATATGCACAGTCAGATGAAACACTTACATGTTGAACCTACTAGGGTCGTTAGTAGCCAAAGGAGCCTTATCACTTTGCGGTGTGATCGGAAGGTCGTCCTTGTGGGTCTCTTCTCTTTCTTTAAATGTTCTTGCAGGCCCTGAGTGTCCCCAGACCCCAGGAGATAGGGTCTTCGTCCATGTCCCCCATAATCCGCCTTGCATTGTCCCTCCAACATCCACATTAAACTCAAGATTTATTTCCGTAGAATCGCGTTGGAATGCGGCACATGCCCAAGATGAGGTCTTGTGCCATCCAGTAACGAGGTCGAGGTCGATAGAACGTATGGAACGGCAGTGCCTCTCGTTGGCAAATTCCAGCCAGGAGAGGTAGTTTTTCCGAATGTATCTGATGAATTTTGAGGTTTCCAAAGCGTCATGGATATCGATATCGTCTCCTGCTACGAGGATAGCACCTTCCTCTCTGGAAGCCTTGGAGGTATACTTGCCACTACCTTGCGTGACTGTCCTGAATTCTCAGACCTATAAGTGCTGAATATTAGTATTAGAATTATCATTGAACACACATAGGACTGGGCGCTTTGGTCCCAAACTCCAGAGTTGTTCCACGTTCGCTCGTAATAGGCAGTCCGCCACATAATGTCCCTTTGTCCACCTGACCGACGACAAGAGGAGAATACCCTTTGGGTACGCCCAGATCATTCCGCTTGTCACCACGTTCCATGGAGGCATCAAAGAGTCGTATCCACTTCCCACGAATCACATATCCCACTTCAGCGATATTGACTGGGCCAGGACGCCATGGCGCAAATCCTTTGTTAGATAGCAAATTCTGGGTGTAAATCTCGTCGTCAGACCTTGGAAAAAGCATCACAAAGGGGGTGTTGGGGATTTGCCTAAAGAGTCGAAAGTCATTTAAGAAACTACGGGTGCAATACAAGCTTGATAGATTGGGCGCTAGCATTAGCTGTGCAACGAAGCTTCATGGGAATGTTAAGAAAAGAAATGGAAATTTTTACTATATTTATTTTATATTTTGTTTGTGATTTATTGAAGTTTTGATGAGATTGCTTCAGCGCGAGCTTTAGGTGCTTGTTCGATAATCTAAGCGGAGATCTATTAATGTCAGCGCTTAAAGTTCGCGTACAGTGACGCGAGCTTTGTAGATAGAGATAAAGTGCAAACTTAACAAAATTGAGATAATTCTTGAGTTGTATATATCACTTGAAATAAAAACAGACAGCCAGTGACGATTTTCTGACAGTGCAAGGGTTGTAGAGATATCAAGCAAGAGATTCAGAATATAGGAGACTTGTGGACTTTTTACTGCCTTAGATTGTACCGAGAAATACAAGTGTATTTAAAGGAAAAGCTAGCTAATGTGAGTACTTTGTGAATCAATGAGAAATAATAGGGTGATGGAGCGGTTCTGGGGTTGCAATCTACATGAGGGATAAAATGCACAGAAATGGAACTAATAGCTATCTAAAGCACCTGAAACTGATCTGTGTGCTATGGGAACTACAAATCATGTGTGCAACAATTTTATTTAGTTGAAAAGAACAAGAAAAATGATTGGAAAACTTCTGAAACTTCATTTCGAAGCTTCGGGCGCTTGTTCCAAATGAAATGGAAGTGTTTGGCTTCGTTCAGGGATCGGTGACAATAGGGGTGGATTGAAATGGTAAATAGATTGCATTATTGATATTTGGAAGTGTTTCTGAATCACGTGGAGACCGATTGCTGGCTATTTGAGCCCATTCATGTCCGAACGTATATATGCGTGTGTTCGTGCTCATGTGGGCTCAGGAATGCTTTACCGGTTAATTCTAAAAGTGTAAACAGAGTGTATTCTAAAGTTTGAATTGAAGTCAGTAAGATTTTTGTGATTGTTTTCTATTTTATTGAGTTCTAAAGCAGCTCTGCTGATCTTTTGAGTAGATTATGTATTGTAATATTCACAGGGTAGAATAATAATAATAACAAATGTACCATTTCCAAATATTCACTGCTGTAAAGCCTTCTCAACATGGAAATGGAAATGGATTTATCATATCAGTACAGTAGTTCAACTTGACTTTGAACACATGTGTTTTTGGCATCTCTTGTTATGATTTAGAGGCGGCTGTGATGGCATCTGTCAATTATATAATCGAGTTTTTGTATTCTGATGTATGGACAGTACTGGCAGGATCAATATGATTCAGCATCTAATGCTCATGTACCATCTCCTTGTCATGAATCTCATAGTTCCACTCTACCAGACTAAGGCTCTTGGATAGGAAGGCTATGGGGTGCCACCTGTCATCCTCGTATTGTTGAGAGATGACTGCCCCCATTGCAAAGTCTGAAGAGTCAGCTTCCACTCGGTACATCTGAGTGTCATCCAGGAAGGCCAGCTGAGTCTTTGGGTTTGCCCCATTTCCAGGTATCTCCCTTCTTTGTGTGGTCAAAGAGAGCTCGGGCATGGTGTGAGACCTTGATGAATTTTTGGTAGAAGTTTGCAAACCCGAGGAAGGCTTGCACCTCTTTTCAGGTCTTTGGAGTTGGCGAGTCCATAACTCCGTTCACCTTAACTGGGTCCATCTCAGCATGGCCTTCAGAGATGATGAGCCCGAGGTATTCAATGGACATATGTTTGAACTCGCACTTCTCAGATCAGAGACAGAGTCCATGCTCTCAGAGCGTCTCCATCACTCTTAAGACTACCTTCCTGTGTTCAGAAATAGTCTTAGAGAAAATGAGGATGTCATCCAAGTACACACAGACCACCCCTTGCATGATGAGATCTCAGAAAATGTCATTCATCATCGTTTGGAAGGTGGCCAGACTGTTGGTCAGCCCAAAGAACATTACCCAAGGCTCAAACAGGCCTCAGTTGGTTCGAAAGGTAGCCTTCCACTCATCTCCTTCTCGGATCCAAACATTATTATACCCCCACTGAACATCAAGTTTGGTGAAGTACCTTGCACCTTGGAGTTGGTTGATAAGTTTGGGGATGAGAGGTATTGGGTATTGGTTTTTGACCATCATAGCATTTAGAGCTCGGTAGTCCTGTACAAGCCTGAGTGCTCCATCCTTCTTTTTGATTAAGAAGACTGGTCAGGCCATCGGGGACTTTGATGGTCAGATCTTGCCTGAGGTCATGGATTCTTCTGTCTGAGAGTTGAGGGGGTTCACTTCATGCTCAATTTCAAGACAGGAGAATTTGTTATGTACAGGCAGTGGGGGTGCACCATTCACCCACTGCAGCTTCCAAAATCCTCCAAAGAATCCATCTCTAGGTCTCTCTCAGGTCTTGGTTCGATCTTGGGGTCTGGGAGCTTGGACATGTCTGCCAGGGCCAGCAACCCAGGTAGAAGTTCAAGTTTTTCCTTGGAGGTCATGGTTTGGATGTTGTAACTCCAGGGGAAATCTCAGGAGTAATGCCCTGTCTGATGGCATCAATAGCACATAACCATTGAGAGGTTGTTTCAGTTTTTGTCCTATCTATTTCCATGGGTGTTGGGCCATCTTTCACTGGAGTTGGAACTACCTTCGGGATCTCAGGGAAGTTCTTCAGAGTGCTCGAGGTGGACCCTGGGTTTTGGGTGATGTAGTATAGGAGCATCTGAAGGCTGAGGTAAACTTCTGTGGTGGGGCTTGGGTGTTGCCTTTTGATACATTTCGATTAGATTCCACAAAGGCTTCGTTGGCCTCTCAATTTCAGGCCAATCTCTGAGCAGCTTGGAATGATTCCTCTGGCTCGTCTATATCTAGCATGCAATCCCCAAGGGTTGCTACTTGATTTTGAATTGTGGGTCAAGGCCTCTGCAGAAGTTGATCACAATAGTCTTGTCATCTGAGTATCTAGCCATCTCTACCAATTCCGAGAACCAGTCTATGTAGTCTTCGACCAAATCTTTCCCTTGGTACCAACCAGTGCCTTCTAGCTTTGTAAGTGCTGAGACTTGTTTGTTCCTCGTGCAGAAGTTTTCTTTGAAGTTTTCTTTGAAGTTTTCTTCAAAGCCCTTCTAGTCCAAGTATTTTGCCCTTTGAGTTCTGCATTCAGTCTGCATCACTTCGTTTGAAAACTGAGCTGCTTGGCCAGTTTTGAAAAAGGAGAGGGCCCAGTGGATCTGGACTTGGTCATTCAGAAAATCCCCCTTGCAGATCTGGAAGTAGAGCCTGCAAGAGTTGAGGAATGTGTGGCCATTGTTTCGGTCTCCATCAAAGTCCAAAGGAAGGGTCGGTCTCAGCTGTCTCCCTATGGTACTGGCATTTGGTTCTTCAGGTCTATCGCACGAGTCCATCTTTGGCCTCAGGTTTGGTTTGGGGCTTGTTGCTACATCTTGTGGGTCAATTTCTAATTTTGCCAGGATAGATCTTAATGCTAGTTGAATTGCATTGGTCTTCATCTGGTTTGCTGACAACTCCTCTTCCACAGCTCGGAGACGATCTTCTGGTATATCCATCTCAAGTAGGGAAGGAGGGTCTGTTTAGCATTCAGAGTTGGGTGTTCCTATGTTAGAGGAGGGGTAATCAGGTGCAGTGTGTATGGGAGAGGTTGCATCCTCCAAGTCACTGTCCTCAATTCTGTAGTTACCTATTTTGGTAATTGCACTCTGACCACCAGTCCTTCTCTGGAGACTTTTCTACTGTAAGGGCAACCCTCCTAGTGGTCACAGATGCCTAGTAGAGGGGAAATCCAAAGATGTGTATATGCAAGGAAATACAGTAAAGGGGAACTCTCACATAGTAGAGGGGAAATCCAAAGAGAAAAGTCTAAGGGTCCCCACTACCGGTGAAAAACTATATATGACAACCTAATGCCCAACCAGGGGCACTCCTATGCGCTGTCAACCCTGCCTGACTTCTATCCCCATAAGGTGTTTCATCCCTGATGAAGGCTGGATGTCGGGCTGGGTGTTCTGGTCAAGTGTTCTGGCCACACCCCAAGGTGGGCTGAGGTCTTGGGCCCTACCCCCAAGGTGGTCCAAGGTTTTGGACTTGTAATTGGAGGCTTTGGGTCATTGACCCAACACTTTGGACTCAGGTTCTCATGCTTCAGACTTGTGTCCTGAATGTGTGAAGGTCTCAGAGGTGTAGAGCTTGGTGAGAGTTGGTTGTCCCCTGACAATATTCCTCTTACCCTGTACGATAGTGTACCTTTTTATCCCCAAGAAATGTGAATGGTTCTGAGGAGTTGTTGATGTATACTTGCTCTCCAATGGTATAAGTTTCCTGATGATTGGGATTAGAGAGCTTGCAATGGAGATGAGCTGGATTAGGATATGTTGGCATGATTGGAACATGGCATTCAGCTCATCCATCAACAGGTTGCAATTTGATAGAATATTGGGTGTGAGTTGATGGAGAAATCATGGATGATGATATAATGATTGATGGAATGATTAGATAACAAGTGATGATAGAAGATGGTAGTGTCAGTGTGGAGGCAATGTGAGGTGATGGCTAAGATTGAAGAAAATAGCACTGGTGGAGTTAGAATGAAAATGTGGACAATTCATAAAGGACAAATATTCTATTTCTCCCATTCTATTTTACTTCTATTTTACTTTTATTTCATTTTCATTTAATCTAGTACTTGTTATTATTTATCTATTACTGTACAAACTCGGATTACATAATCCACTGATGCATCAGAGACACCGTCTAGAATAAAACCAGAAAAACAACATAAAAACATCATTAACTTCAATTCAAGGCTTCATGCCTTAGAATATATTCTGTTTATATTTTTAGAGTCAATCGGTGATACATCCCCGAGGCAATGCAAGCACAAATGTGCGCATATATGCACTTAGGACACGAACGGGCTCAAATAGCCATTGATCGGCCTTCACATGGCTCTGAAACACTTCCAAATGCACATACAACAATATATTCACCATTTCGAATCACCCCTATCGTCACTGATCCCCGAATGGAGCCAAACACTTCCTTTTCATTTAAACAAGCACCTGGAGCTTTGAAATGGAGTTTCAGAAATTTTCCATGTCATTTTCTTTTTTCTTTCTGCTGAATATATTTGTTGAATGCATGATCTGTAGTTCTCATAGCATACTGATCGGCTTCAGATGCTTTAGACAGGTATTGGTTACATTTTTGTGCATTCCATCCTCATGTAGATTGCAACCCCAGAACCGCTCCATCGCCCCATTATTTTTCTTGGAATTACAAAGGACTATCACTAGGTAGCTTTTCACTTAAATACACTTGTAGTTCTCAGTATAATCTAAGGCAGTAAAAACTCCACAAGTCTCACATTTTCTGAATCTATCACTCTATATCTCTGCAACCACTTCTTTGCTAGCAAACCGTCACTGGCTGTTTGCTTTCAATACAAGTGATCTATTAGACTCAATCACTATCTCAAATTTGTTAAGTTTGCATTCTTATCTCTGTTACAAGCTCACGTCAGTGTATGCGAACTTTTAGCGCTGACACTTTGCTCCCGCATCAGCGCATCCCCCACATCACAATAGAATCTCGGTTAGATTATCAATCAAGCGCCTAAAGCTCGCCTCAAAGAACTTGAACAAAAATCAAATAAAAGCAAAACAAATACAAAATAAAATAAATAAAAATTCCCATTTATTTTTTATTAGTACTTGATTCCAGACTAGCACAGGATGAGATCTGACATACAAGCTGAGACAGCATCACATGAGTACTTGTGAGTATTTTGAGTCAAGGGGTGCCACCTATAAACACATGCAAGACACAGAAGAGACCTCCCCTCAAGTCAAAGGGGACAACGACAAGCATCATAAACAGAGACATGCATCAGGAGCAGGAGCTATTAAGGGGATAGGATTTTCACATAAACAAATACTTTCTCCTTTAGTTAGTGCTATAAAAGATGTACATCTTAATGACAGAATTTCAACTGCTTTGACTCTGAGTTCACAGTCCAGCTAGTTCACAAATCACTAATTCAAACAGTCCTTGAGTCAAAGGATGCTATCAGGGGACAACCCATTTCTTCCATTTTTCTCTCTAACCCCCTTCCTTTTCCTCCCTTCCCCCATTCCCTCTCATATTAGATTTATCCTATCCCTGTGTTAGGTTCTCCACCTCCCCTTTTTCTATCTTTCTCTAGCACTAGCTGCCATTGTGTTTGCCTTTGTTTGATTGCCAGTAACTATATAGTTAGTTGCTTGGGTAAGGGAATCCTCACCTTTTTCTCTTTGGATTTCCCTTACCAGGTATGCTCCTCACTATTGTAGTTACCATTTGATCTCTTAGATATCTTTGGATTTCCATTACCAGCCTAGTGTGAGTCCCTGTGAGTAGTTAGGGGTTAGAGTCCCCTTGCAGGCCCAGGCAGGACACTGACAGGGTAGTATCCCCTGCAGTAGGCCTGCCAGCACGCATATCCTGGGTCAGGTTGAGGTTGCCCTTACAGATGCCCTCTATTCTATAAACTCCAACATTAAATGCTCCTCTATGGACATTCCATTGACATGACACCACATGCCCCAAACAGATCATGTGATGAATGTGTGTCAACAATGTTAAATCTCCTATCATGTCAATATACAAAACCCCCTTGTCTCCTAATAACTTCCACAAATATTTTATTCCATCCTATCCTGTTCATCTATAACCTTTATTCCA
>QMFG01003366.1:0-11197 GCA_003314545.1 Ramaria sp. MG151
CTGATTATTGATCGTTTCACTAAAACACTTCATGTAGTGATTCCTGAACTGGATTGGGTGACCGGATTAAATGTATGTGAAGCCTTGATGCAAGGGTGATTCGGAATTCGGAAGATCCATTCGGAAGGATTGGTTCGGAAGGACAATGATGGAGGTGAGGTGTCCATATTGTGATCGTGACAGCTGAGTCATTAGATCGGAGTTCAATTTTCTCACTTTCGGTCGCGTGCCATCTATAATAAAGTTCCTCTTGGGGTCCATGTGGGTCTTGCTTATGCCATGTCGGAGTTTCAAATCTCCTTCATTTCGCGTTGTCCTTGGAGTTTTGCGGCCCCACTGCCCCACGTCATTTATTTGAGCTCTGCTGTAACTCTGTGACTTAGTTTTGTTCCCATCCTTCCTGAGAAAGTGAGTCTCTGCATGTCTTTTTTTTTTTTTTTTTGCTTTTTTTCACCTATTTTGTCCTTTCTTTGGTTCTGGGTATCTGAATGTCTTTTTTTTGCTTTTTTTCACCTATTTTGTCCTTTCTTTGGTTCTGGGTATCTGAATGTCTTTTTTTTGTTGCTTTTTTTCACCTATTTTGTCCTTTCTTTGGTTCTGGGTCTCTGAATGTCTTTTTTTTGTTAAGATCACATAGTCTGGATTCTTTCTTATTACATTTACATGATCTTTTCTTTTATCAATTTTGTTATCCTCTAATGGCTATCTATCTTCAGATGAGACACATTAGACAGTTTCACACTATATTCTTCATTTAGAGTTTCGGAAGTCTAATTTCCTTTAGTACTTATATCACGGTACTTCCCGTTTCTCACTTCAGTGTTTACTCATAAGACGCTGAAGTGAGTATTTTAGATACTTTTAGATTTTTCTCATGGACTCACCCATTCACAGTTATCTTTAGGTAGTTATCTCTAAACTAATAACAAGAGTGTTTACTCATAAGATGCTGAATTATCTTTAGTGTCTTAACATTTTTTGCTTTTTTTCACCTATGTTGTCCTTTCTTTTGTTCTGGGTCTCTGAATGTCTTTTTTTTTGCTTTTTTTCACCTATTTTGTCCTTTCTTTGGTTCTGGGTCTCTGAAAGTCTGAATGTCTTTTTTTTGCTTTTATTCACCTATTTTGCTCTCCCATGCCAGTGCCTTTCTTTCTTTGAGTTCCAGGAGCATAGGTGAGTCTCTGAAAGTCTTTATTTTGCTTTTTTTCACCTATTTTTGCTCTCCCATGGCAGTGCCTTTCTTTCTTTGAGTTCCAGGAGCATAGCTGAGTCTCTGAAAGTCTTTATTTTGCTTTTTTTTCACCTATTTTTGTTGTCCCATGTCAGTGCTTTCCTTTCTTTGAGTTCCAGGAGCATAGCTGAGTCTCTGAAAGTCTTTATTTTGCTTTTTCCACCTATTTTTGTTGTCCCATGTCAGTGCTTTCCTTTCTTTAAGTTCCAGGAGCATACGTGAGTCTCTATCCCCTTTTTTTCACTTTCTTTCACCTATTTTTTGCTTTGAGTTCCAGGAGCATAGGTGAGTCTCTATCCCTTATTTTTGCTTTTTCACCTAATGTTACTCTCCTATGCCAGTGCCTTCCTTTCCTTGGATTCTGGTAGTATAGGTGACTCTCTGACTCTCTGATGTCCCCCCTTTCCACCTATTTATGTTTCCCCATGCCCTTCCAGTTCTTCCTTTGGGTTCCAGTGGCATAGGTTAGTCTCTCCATCTCTTATTTTTGCTTTTTTTTTCATCTATTTTGCTCACCCATGCCAGTACCTTCCTTTCTTTGGGTTCTGACAACACAAGTCCCTACATCTCTTAATTTCGCTTTTTCCATTCCACTTTTTTTTTCTCTGATTTTCACCTCAGCATCCTTTCTTTGAGTTCTGGTAGAATAAGTGAGTCTCTGCACCTCTGATTTTAGATTTTTTTTTCACTTAATTTTGTTCTCCCATGCCAATGCCATCCTTTCTTTGAGTTCTGGTGGAATAAGTGAGTCTCTGTGCCTTTGATTTTAGCTCCCACACTATCCCCAGACCATGGTAGGGCTACTCCTGAGACTGTGATTCCAGTCTTATCATCTGGGATGAAGTTCCCATGCAACATCACTTTGCAGCAGAAGCTATTGATAGGACTCTGAGGGATTTTTTAGATCAGACTAATCTTCCCTTTGGTGGTATCACAGTAGCCTTTGGAGGTGACTTTCAGCAAACTTTGCCTGTTGTTCACAAAGGCACAAAGGAGGATATAGTTGGTATTTGCATTCAAAAGTCTTACCTGTGGAGGTATGTTAAAGTACTCCATCTTACCAAGAACATGCGTGTAGATGCAAATGACCCACAAAGCACTCGGTTTGCAAAATGGCTCCTGGATGTAGGTCATGGAAAGGATCTTCCCCTAGACCATACTTTTGCCCTGCCTGAGCATATGGTTTGTGGCCCTGATTTATGAGATCTCATCCAATTTATTATCCTGGCATTAACAATGGCAATGCTCTTCAGGATAGCTACTTTCTGGAGCGTGCTATTCTTTGTCCAAGGAATGTTGAAGTAGATGAAATCAACTCTTCAATCTTCCAGAAGTTCCCAGGAGAAGGTTGTATCTATCCCAGTGCAGATTCTGTTAAAGGAGCTGAGGATCAAGGAGAACAATATCCTGTGGAATATCTCAATTCTATTAACATGGGTGGGTTGCCTCCATCCCAGCTTGAAGTAAAACAAGGTGTACCTTTAATGCTCCTTTGGAATCTGGATCCTGGCCTGGGACTCTGTAAGGGAACAAGGCTTAGATTAATGGATATGACCAACAAAGTACTACATGTGAAGATCATGACTGGACCATGTGCAGGACAGTTAGCATTCATTCCTGGGATTACTCTAACACCATCCTCTGAGGAGCTACCATTTCATTGACGCCAGTTTCCTGTATGTTTAGCATTTGCAATGACTATCAACAAGTCCCAAGGACAGTCTCTAGGAACAGTAGGGATAGACTTGGGATATCCTGTGTTTGGGCATGGACAGTTTTATGTTGGTGTACGAAGAGGGAGAAATTGGAGCAAAATGAAAGTTCTCCTTAGGGAAGGTAGAGAAAGCATAAACATTGTGTATAAGGATGTACTGCTCAGGGCCTGATAGTGATTTAGTTTTTAATTTATTTAGTTAGATATGATAGAACTGATAAAGAGGATTGAAAAGACAGAGATAAATAGATTGTAATGTATGAATATATGTAGAAAGAGTATGTATAGATGGAGGGAAATAGGATGAGTATTGAGATTGGATGAAAGAATGAAAGTAAGGAGTGAAAGAAGTAACTACAAAGATTCAGAAAGACAAATGTATTACTTCAAGGTAGTTAAAGAGACAGTAGAATTAGTTAAAAAATAAAGATTGAGAAGTGTCAAAGTTCAAGGGTGGAGTAAGGATTCACTCTCTTGCATTGAAGCCAAGTGTAGTGAGGATTTGCCTTCTTGCAACAAAGCCAAGCGCAGCAAGGGTTTGCCCCTGTGGCAAAGCCACAGGAGCTGCCGGGTGGCCGAAGGCCACCAGCGCAGCTAGTATTGCTTATTCTGGTAAAAATTGCTTAAAAATCACAAAAATAGAGTAAAGAAGACTCTGTACTACAATCCAAACGTCTCCTTATAAATGGACCATTTTTCTGGATTTTTCTGATATTTTTTTGGCTTTTCGAAATATATTTTCCCTGGCCAGCACTTCACTCGTAGTTCACTCGCGCTAATTCAAGCTCCGACGCGCGACGCTTTTCACCGTCGCGTGGCCTCATTTCACACTCAGCTCCCAAAATCAACTGGCACCCACAAACTCCGGCAGAATGGCTCCATTTCAGATCCAGCAGCTCAGATTGAAATAGAGTCAAAAAGTGCCACACAGGCTGACTCATTGTTTGGATCAGCACAAACAATTAATCAGCCATGTTACCATGACAACACCTAAATGTGCATGGCAGTGCAAAAGCTGTGCAAGGCCAGCCAAGCCCAGAAATGGAGTCATGTGAATAAAACATGACTCAGTTAGACTCAAGATCCAGGGATTCTGATTGGAAGACAGCACTTCTGAGTCAGAAACCAGGAACATGATTACACCCATGACTCAGGAAGTGACATGTGATCCAAGATCCAGAGGATCTGATTGGCTGGCATGCCTAGATGATATAACATGTGACCGTGTTGCTAACATGTGATTCAAGTGCCAGGAGATCTGATTGGTTAGAAGGTACCAGAGTATTCCATAAACTTCTACCAGTTTCCATATTATTTATAGATAGAATGTTCCTGTACATTAGTAATCCTTGCTCCACAAGGTATAAAAGGAGGGCTTCTCCTGCCTTGAGAATAACAACATTTTATCTCAGAAAGCCTCAGAAGTGTATTCCCACATCTTCAACCAAGCTAGACCAAAGTCTGCTTGAGTAATCAGGTCCGAAGACTTGATTAGTCAGCCATTAGTGTTCCGAAGAACACGGCTATATTAGCTTCACTACCAAAGTAGTGGCTAGAAATCCACAAATACAAAAACATCAAATACAGTAGAAAACTAGATACAGAATAGGTGAGTGGGATAGAAATCTAGGAAAGCAATTGAATTAATAGCATAATCACTTATACTATTAATTCAATTCTGCAATCGCTAAGTCCTAAGTAACTTTCCTACATATTGGCAAAGTAACTGGACCTACAGGCTTTCGTTACAGACTAGCAGAGTTACAAAAAAACTATAACACAGCTACATGAGTGTTCATATACAATCTACTTGCAATATCACGTTGCAATACTGATTATTGAACATTCCAGAGTATAATTTCTTAATTGGATTCTTCGTTAAAATAGTTTGTGTTACAAGTGATCAGTAACTCAAAGGTCTGATCGAAGTCTGAGTAATTAGATTAAACACCAAAGTTTTGTCTAATTATCAGGATCCAAAACATGATTGAGAACAGTGACTCAGAAAATGTGACCTCACGCGTACACACTGCACCTGACTACCCCTCCTCTATCATTGGATCACCCAACTCTGGACACCAAACAAACTTTCCTTCCCTACTTGAGATGGATGTATCAGAGGACCGCCTCCAAGCTATGGAAGAGGAGTTGTCAGCGAACTGGATGAAGACCGATGCTATTCAATTAGCATTAAAATGTACTCTGGCAAAACTAGAGATTGATCCACGAGAGGGAGCAATGAGTCCCGAACTGAACCCAAGATCTAACATGGACTCATGGGATAATCCCAAAGACCTGAACATGGGAAACGTTGGGAGATGCCTTCGGCCGGCCCTTCCTTTGGACTTCAATGGAAACCGAAACAATGGGCATGCGTTCCTCAATTCCTGCAGGCTCTACTTCCAGATCTGTAAAGGGGACTTCCCAAATGACCAAGTTGGAATCCATTGGGCCCTATCCTTCCTTAAAACCAGCTGAGTGGCTTGCTTTTCAAACAAAGTGATGCGGACTGAACACAGAACTCAAAGAGCCAAATACTCAGACTGGAGAGAGTTTGAAAGGTCTTTTGAAGAAAACTTCTTCCCAAGGAACAAACAAGTCTCAGAACTTAGAAAGTTGGAAGGCACGAGCTGGTATCAAGGGAAAGACTCAGTTGAAGACTACATAGACCAATTCTCAGAACTGATTGAGATGGCCAAGTACTTGGACAACAAGACCATCATGATCAAATTTTGCAAAGGTCTTGATCCCGCAATCTGGAACCAAGTGGTGACACTCGGAGATCAAATGCCAGACATCAATGAACCTGAGAAATGGTTCCAAGCGGTCTGAAGGGTAGCTTGGAACTGAGAGGCAAATGAGGCTTTTATGGAATCCAACCAAAATACAATGAAGGTCAACACCTGATTCCGCAATTTCGATGGTCCTGTCTTCGCCAATACAAACACAAGCAACAAACCCCAAAGTCTACTTTGATTTTTGGAAGGCCTCATTTCAACTTGCCCAATATTTTGGCCCAACCTTGGAACCCCCCAAAGGCACCCTCCAAAGCTCTGAAGACATTTTTGGCCTAAGCAAAAGATGGCCCAATGCCTATGGATATAGACAGGGCGAGGAACTGAAGCAACCCCTTGGTCACAAGTTACCAGTGCTGTCAGATGCATCACTACTCCTGAGATTGTCCTCGGAGTTACAATGTCTGAACCATGACTATGGAGGAAAAGCTAGAGCTTCTACCAGAGTTGTTAGCACTGGCAGACGTGTCCGAAACCCTAGACCCTGAGACCAAGCCAAGGCCTGAGGGACATATGGAGGCGGACTCATTAGAGGATTTTGGAGGCCACAGTGGGTGAATAGTGTGCCTCCACTGCCTGTACATAATTGATTCTCCTGTCTTGAAATTGAGGGTGAAACAAACTCCCCCACTTTGAAGACTAAAGAATCCATCTCAGCTGCACCCAAAGAAACCTTCCCTCCTCCTTGCCAATGGTGGGAGAGGCAACTCCCTAAGAAATATATTGTTGCCTCCACCACCAACCCAAAATCCCTCTCAGTCAAGGTGGAAATCCAGACCACCGACACGGGCAAAGTGATGTTGGCTCCAGCACTCATAGACAGTGGAGCAACCAGGCTGTTCATGAGCCAAAGCTACGTAGAACATAACCGAATCACAACCCGGATACTCTAACACCCCATTCCAGTGTATAATGTGGATGGATCCCCCAATGATGCTGGTGCTATAATGGAGATAGTAGATACAATCCTCTGAGTGGATGGTTACTCGGAGTGAACATTGTTTGCAGTCACCAACCTCAGGAGACAAGAATTACTGCTCAGGTACACCTGGTTAGCTGAACATAACCTGGAGATTAATTGGCAGACTTGGAAGATCACCATGAACCGATGCCCAGACAAGTGCCATATGTGCCAGACTGAAGTTAAGAAGGAATAGAAAGAAACCTGGAGAGCAGAATGCAGGATCCAAGCCTGCCGAGCTGGACCAATGCCTGGCTTCACTAGTGAAGAGTCCGAAGCCCAGTAATCTGAGTCCAAAGGCTCGGGTGCCGAGCCCAAAGTCTCGGATCATTGGACTGAGATCTCGGACTCTGAGTCCGAAGTTTTGGACCTCATCCCCGAGTTAGGGCCAGAGGATCAGCTCTCAGAGGGTGACTGACTGCTCTGCGTTCCACTCAACCTGGCCCCTTATGAGATCCGAGCTACCCAAACTATGTCTCAGAGGCTAGCTGAGGCCCATTACAAGAATGACCAGGCCTTGTCCGAAATCCCTGAGTACCTCTGAGACTTTGAAGATGTCTTCTTCAAAGACTCTTTCGATACTCTGCCAGGCCAACAAATCTGGGACCATGCCATTGAGCTAGAGCCAGGTGCAAAGCCCTCCAACTGCAAGGTGTACCCCTTATTTCCAAATGAGCAAACACAGTTAGATGAGTTCTTGCAGGAGAACCTTCACTCAGGCAAGATCCAACCATCAAAGTCCCCGATGGCCTCACCAGTCTTCTTTATCAAAAAGAAGGATGGAGCACTCAGGCTTGTACAGGACTACCAAGCTCTAAATGCTATGATGGTCAAAAACCGATACCCAATCCCCCTCATCCCTGAACTCATCAACCAACTCCAAGGCACAAGGTACTTCACCAAACTTGATGTTCGGTGGGGGTATAATAATGTTTGGATCCGAGAAGGAGATGAATGGAAGGCTGCCTTCTGAACCAAAACTGAGGCCTGTTTGAACCTCAGGTAATGTTCTTTGGGCTGACCAACAGTCCGGCCAGCTTCCAAATGATGATGAATGACATTTTCTGAGATCTCATCATGGAAGGGGTGGTCTGTGTGTACTTGGATGACATCCTCAATTTATCTGTCTATGCTTGGCGAACAGCGCATTACGATTTTCATTCCTGTCATGATCTCGATGCAGGCTGGAAGCGGTCTGACATCAGCAATTTGATTGCCTCTGTGGAAGTCAAAGGAAGGAAAAATAAGTGAATTTATAAGCTAAAATAAATATATACCCGGTGAGTATCTATTGTCCTATTATTATTCCCGAGTCTCGATCCAAGCCCTCCCTCATTCACACGAGCTTTGTGCATCCCGCCGGAGGAGAAAGCCACCTCTATGACACCCGTCGGAGGATGCGCCCATGCGCCTCACATGATATTAAGACAGTCGTGACCCCTCGTTCCGGATCGTACCTTAAGATAGGGAAAGACTTATGTTAACTATCCACTTACGCTTGGAAACCCGGTTGGATCCGCTACGAGAATTAGCTGTCCCCTTATATATCCTTCATTATCAGGTTTCACTCTACCTCTACGACCATGACTTCTCCAACCTCTCCCAGTATGACGGCGTTCCACTGGGCAACTCCAGCCTCCGGATTGCTAGACGGTCTTGATCCAGGGCTCGGTTACGCCTGGGCTGGAGGTATTTTCCTCGCCTTGTTCGTCATATATACTTCAACAAGAACCAAAAGACTATATGTAATTATAGGCCCATAGAACCATTCACAGTCTAATTGTCTAATTAAGTGCTTATACTCTCATATGGCTAGGACGCAATTCCGGCAATCGGGGGGACTGGCGTCGTTTCGTCGTATCTCGACAAGAGAGATTACACAAATAATGAAAAGGATCTTATTAGAAAAGGTTATGCCAAGGTCAATAACAACTCTTTGGGTGTCCTGTAGAAGCCAAGGTTTATGTCATTCTAGTATCGTCATAGGGTATTTCGCGTCCCAGGAACGACCCATTGGCAGGTCCTAGTTTCTGGACCACAGCTTGTAGATGAACTGCGTAAGGCTCCGGATGATGTTTTGTCATTCCCAGAAGCTATCAAGGATGTGAGCCCATACTGCAGTTGTATTGATAGCACACCATCTTACTGGTTCATAGTTACTACCTCTTGAATGGGCATTTGGAAGACGCCTAGGAGACAACCAGTACCATGTCCCGGTTATTAGGAATCAGCTCACTCGCAATCTTGGGAATGTATTCTCAGGTTTGCGTGATGAAATTGTGCAAGCTTTCGATGACATTATTCCACCTACTGAGGGTACGTCAAGCTGCTCTTTCTATTACATTAATTGCTGATCTTTACCGATGTGTGCGGACGTTAACTGTGTCACCCGTCTCAGACTGGACGAAAGTTAGAGCATACCAGACTGTGATGAGTATCGTTTCACGTGCTTCGAACCGCGTATTTGTCGGTGCCCCTCTGTGTATGTTCGTTTGCCTGCCTCTTGTGTACCAGTGTTGATATTTCTTCAAGGTCGCGATCCAGAGTACCTTGCGCTCAATGTCAAGTTTACTATCGATGTGGTCGAGGGTGGAAGAACACTTGTGAGGTTTCCTGACTTCATCAAACCGTACGCTCTAAATTATACACCGTTGGTCTGAGCTGAGGCATCATCTTTTGTTAAGGCTCGCAACTCTCCTTTTCACAAAGATTCCTCGATCCACGAGGATAACCCTGAAATTTATTAAGCCTATCGTTGAGGAGCGGGTGAAAAAAATGGAGGAATACGGGTTGGATTATCCAGACAAACCGGCCAGTTTTGTTACTCCAGAGAATCTGATCGAAAAGACTGAGTGGTTTCCCGTTAGCTTGACCTTCTTTCTTTGCTCTTGGATGAAGCACAAGGGGTGGAGCGTTCACCAGAACATCTCACCTACCGTCTCTTGACGCTCAACTTTGCGGCCATTCACACCAGCTCCGTTGTGCGTTATCCGTTTGACTTGTTGGAGGTGTGAATTAAACTGAACTACGCCGTGAAAGACGTTCACTACCGCTTTATTCGAACTTGCTTCTCGTCCAGAGTACATAGAACCCATCCGTCAAGAAGTTGAAGCGATGATCGCTGAATCCGGTTGGACAAAGGCCGCTATGACTCGCATGCGAAAGTTAGATAGCTTTTTGAAGGAAACACAGAGAATGAAGAGTCTTGGAGAGAGTAATCTTGCACACGCTTCTAGCTTACCGAATTTTGCGCTGACTTTGAGCAAGTATCGCTGCCGCGTCGGGCGCTCAAGGAGTTCGCGTTCTCAGATGGGACACGTATCCCGAAAGGAGCTTTTGTTGCAGCTGTATCAGGGATGCGCCACCTCGACGAAGAAGTTTATTCCGATGCGAATACCTTCAAGGGGTTTCGTTTTAGTGACATGCGGGAGGAGGAAGGGGAAGGAACAAAGAATCAAATGGTAGTAACCAGCAACGACTTTCTCATTTTCGGACATGGAAAGCATTCGTGGTGGGTCAATTATTTGGGAGAAAACAATTCAGTATTGAATGTCAATATCAACCAGCCCTGGCCGATTTTTCGCTGTCACTGAGCTCAAAGCGATGATGGCGCACGTTGTGACGACTTATGACCTTAAAATGACCGATATTCCACAGTATACATATTCTGGGCCGGCTATCATCCCGGATATGAAGGCGGAGGTGCTCTTCCGGAAGCGTCGAGTGTGAGAAGAGCATCAAAATCAGTCCTTGTGCATGTGGCATGTGCACTTACATAAGTGAACATGGCAATAATCCCTGAAGACATGGTAATCCTGTCTTTGATATATTCACCATTTGTTCTCCAGGTATGTGTAGTTACATTTTCATTACACTTGAATAGAGCATTCAGCATTGTAGATTAATATGATTTGGGATGCAAGTCATCACTCATGGCATACAGAATCTGCACCTGCATTATGGTAAAAATCATGAAACAGACAAAGGAGGGTCTACAATGTCATATAATCTCTGTAACTATACATATGCTTTGTTGAAATCCACGCTGTGTGAGCAAAAAAGAAACACAGCTGCGGCTGTGAGTCAAAAGATGACAACTCAGAATTACGCTTATTTCAGTGATGTCACTTCAAGGGGTAAGATGGTGCCTAATTCCAAGAAGTCACGGACGTGATAAAGTTGGTACAGCTAAAACCTGTCCCCATCCGAAGGAACTACTGTAATGTAGCGGCAAGGCTAACAAATCTATTACACCTCTCTTCAGAGAATACAGGAAGGACGGAAGTACATAGACTATGGGATTACACACGTTCACAAAAAAAAAAGTCGAAAGATGATTCAACTTCGGTGGCTTGTTTTGTGGTTAATTCGAACCCTCTAGAGATACAACATAGAAAAACCAAGAAAAAAAAAAGATTTGCACATGTTATTTCTAGGTCCGATCAAACCCCCGCTGCTATTGGATATTCAGCGTCCGGGAGCTGTGATCCGACGAA
>QMFG01003368.1:0-15243 GCA_003314545.1 Ramaria sp. MG151
ACATGTACCTTAGCTACTTTCTGACCCTCACAGACTCTTTCCCATTTGCTCTTCCTTCCAAACCATTCGATATATAGGCAGAGCACTTGCATGTATATTCCCTAGTTCAATTATTGTATGTCTACTTGATTGTTCTACTCCATCTTGCCAACTCATCGTGAACTACCTTGAACAGCAACTTTACATTTGAGTGAGTTGTTGTTGCTATTGGATAGTTGTAGATAGGAGAAATTATTATAATTTGATACTGCAGACAGAGATATCACCTCAGTGATAGAACACACTATGATATTAAATAACTACCTGCAGACAGAGATATCTACTAACCAGTTAGCTACTCTTCTACAAGGTAAACAAATGTTAGACTCACCACCTCAGTGATAGAACACACTGAGGGGTTCGTCTACGGCTGCCCGTGCAGCTGTATAGTCTCCGGTCATCCCTGACCGGGAGCTATACTTAACTACATAACTAAGTAACTAGACGACTCTAGCTAATGAAACTTGGTCCATATACTTATAAAAGAAGTATCTAAAGGATGGTTATAAATTCAGAGGAAAGGAATGAGATTGACCTGAATAATGCAGCATATATTGCCTTCTCCTCCTATCCGGCAGTTAAGCGCCCGTCCGGATATCTCGGGTGGCAGCATATATGCGCCTGCAATAAATTCCACAACATGAGTACTCTAAACTTCATCTATATTAGTTTAAACACACTTCAAAAGAATGTGAAACTATTGGCTGTGATTCACATGGACTGCGAAGTTCATTCAACCAACAAGATAGAATCCTTTGGAATATCTATCTCTTTGAAACTATGCACCTTTTCACAAACCTTCTGAAAGCCACTTGCTTTTACTGTAGGACTTCTATTCACTTTCGAATATCATTCTATTACTATTAGAAACATTTTTGAACAATATCACTAACACTACATTCATCTATGACTTTTATCCTTGATAATTGAATTCTGACACACAGCATGTGACTTGGACCAACTACTGCATGCCACCATTTCTGTCAATCCATACATGGCCCCACATTCAAAAATTGGGGAAAAGTAGAAGGATGTCACAAAGACTGTGCAAGATGCAGGATATTGTCTGAATCACAAACCGGAGACATTGAAGAATAAGATCACATCATTACATTCTTGGGTAGAGGTGAGCAATCATTTACACTGTGAACCTGGCTAATACTAACCAATCCTTGCTTACCAGGGAGGAAAGAAAAAATCTTCAAGATCCCCACTGGAAAGGGAGCTAGAGCGTGACATGTTAATGTTCACTGCGATTTCTGGAAAGTTAGACATAATCCAGCATATGAGGGAGGATGCAACGGACACGTGGGAGGAGCAGAAAGAACAGGTGAAATGGGTAAGCAAATTATATTTACACTTAATTAATAATCACTTATCTCTGTCTTTCAGGCTCAGACTGCATCCCAAGTTGCAGGGGAGGTACTTCACAATGCTATGATGCAGGGGCATTGGCATATGGACAGGAACACTGATAGTGATAAGTGTTAAGAACTGAATCTTAGCGGAGGTAGAGTGAAGGTTGGGACTCAATATAGAGTCGACTGAGGTTTGGGGTCGGGGGGCCGAGGGGGGCCGAGGCTCGGCAAACGGGTTGAGTGGGACTTGGCTTCAGCTTATGTGCTGCGCGAGCTCAGAGTCCTGTCCCATATTTTGGACGAGGCCCGAGGTCACCCGAAGTTCGGGCGTGACCTTAGCGAAAGGGACGAAAGAGCATAGAGATTAAGCAAGGTGTATTGGGGTATCTTAGTCGATATCATAACTGATTATCATGTACATGAATGAATAGCTTATATATGGAGGGGTTCGGGGATCGGAGACCGGATGACCGAGGTCAGGGTCGTAAGCTACGCAAAAGGAGATCAAACAGATGGGACAGATATGAAATGTGTTTGAGGTGAATGGGAATTCAGGCCCGAAGGGCCGGGGGTTTCGGTTTGGCGGTGGGGTGTCAGAATCCAAATAATAGTGGTAAATGTTGTGGATGAATGTTGTGTTAGTAAATGTGTTCAGAAATATTCCTAATGATAATAGAATGGTTTTGGAAAGTGAATAGAAATCCTACAGTAAAAGCGAATGGCTTTCGGAATGTCTGCGAATGAAGTGCATAATTCCGAAGAGACAGAGGTTCCGAAAGGATTCTATCTCGTGGATTGAATGAACTTTGCAGTTCATGTTGATCACAGCCAATGATCTTACATTCCTTGAAGTGGATTTAACTAATAAAAGGGGAATTGGAGTGCTTACTCAAAAAATATAAAGTTGTTGTTGAAGGTGAGTTGGAGATGAGTTGGCAAGTGTGAGTAGAAGAATCAAGTTGACATACGATAATTGAACTAGGGAACATACATGTGGATTGTTTGGCTATATACCGAAGGATTTGGAAGTGAAAGCAAATGGGAATGAGTCCGTGAGGATTGGAAAATAGCCAAGGTACATGTATACTAATTAAAGGCCATAAAAAACAAAGAACAATGATGGAAGGAAAATTGTGAATGAAGAAAAAAGGGATAATAGACTATTACCAGCTCCTGAAACATGTTTCCAAATCGTATGGCTTTTTGGGTAGAGATAGCCATGCCTAAATCTTTTGGAGAGTCATTATGATAGTCTAGAACGTTCATATCATCAGGTCTGATGATATGGCATGACATCGCAAGCTCTGAATGAATATGAATAACTCAATCCATAATTTTATGGTGAAAGATGGCGATAGTGATGGGGATAGTCAGGGTGCTTCTTTTCTAAAAAAAGAATATGATTGGACCTGACCAATGATTGTTTCACAGGGATTGTTTCACTAGATGGAGTGTTTGAGTCGAAATGATAGATAAAAGAGTTGTTGGATAAAATTGATGGGAATGTGGGCATGTTGCTTCGGACTTTGGATGAGATGCTTCAGAAGGAATTGTTCAGAAGGAATTGTTCAGAATGAGGACGATGTGAATGTAATGCTCAAATTGTGATCATGACATGGGGGTTCTGACAATAAGGAGAACAATGACTCCAGTCCAACTACAAGCTTATCAGACTACCATGCTGGTAATTTGAAATGTACCCGACTCAGGAAAACAAGTCACTCCCACTCCACACAGACCCTTGAGAAGATAATCTACTTTCTAGAAGAGCAGTGTGAGTTTCAGAAAGAGTCATTGGCAGAACAGCAGAAGGCCAATGAGGCTCAGGAATGCACCTCCAATGCACCCATCGATATCTTGCGCCAGGGGCTTCTTAATGACCGACTTAAGTACTTTTTTGTAATTAATTTGCAAAAAAACAATTATCTCTCTATCACGCTAACCAGGATGTCCTACAACATGATGCGTCTAGTTATGGAAATAGTCCTGGAGCAAGGGAGGGAGGCAAGAATAACACATTGCAGTCTGATTGGGTACGAGACATGCATGTGCATTTGTCAGAAGCACACCCACTCAATACCAAATGCCACACTGGTTCCCAAGGATCTTGTGCTTCCAGAATGTGTTTAAAAATGGCCAGTCCTGGAGCACAAGACCAAAACCATGCTCAACTGAGATCTGGACTCTTCCCATAGCTGTATTCCAGGCCTTTTGTTCCACAGTGAGACCTCCAGGATTACCATAAGGACTGACAATGTGGGGAGAAACACTATATGCAGAGTCACTATATATCTGAAAAAAATGGTGGACTGGGGGTGTTGTTACTATTGGATAAAGTGTAGATAGGAGAAATATTGAGATTTGAAGCTGCAGACAGAGATATCACCTCAGTGATAGAACACACTATAATATTGAGTAACTACCTGCAGACAGAGATATCTACTAACTAGTTAGTTACTCTTCTACAAACCAAATAAGAGTTAGACTCACCACCTCAGTGATAGAACACACTGAGGGGCTCGTCTACGGCTGCCCGTGCAGCTGTATAGTTTCCGGTCATCCCTGACTGGGAACTATTAATACATAACTAAATATCTAGGGAGCTTTAGCTAATGAAACTTCGTCCGCATACTTATAAGAAAAGTATCTAAAGGTTAATCATGAATTAGAATTGAGGGAGATTGACCCGAGGAATCAAGCATATATTCCCTATCCCTCATATCTGGCACTTAAGCGCCCATCCGGATATCTCGGGAGCAGGGTATATGTGTGTATAAGTGATTCCACAACAGGGGGATTTTCTTGGATTCACAAAGGACACACACTAGCTAGCTTTTCTCTTAAATATGCTTGTAGTTCTTGGTACAATCCAAGGCAGTAAAATCTCCACAAGTCTCCCATATTCTGAATCTCTTGCTTGATATCTCTACAACTGTTTCTTTGTTAGCAAATCATCACCGGCCATTTGCTCTCAATTCAAGTGATCTATACAACTCAAAAGTTATCTCAAACTTGTTAAGTTTGAGCTTTATCTCTGTTACAAGTGTTGCGTCAGTGTACGCAAACTTTTAGCGCTGACACTTTGCTCCTGCATCAGTACGTCCCCTGCATCTCAATCTGCTTAGATTATCAAACAAGTGCCTAAATCTCGCTTTCAAGAATGTTCAATGAAAATCAAATAAAACTCAAACAAAATACAAAATAAATAGAATAAATATTCCCATTACTTTTCTTATTAGTCTGAATGTAGGGTCTTGATACTTTCATTGAGCTGTGTCTTGCACCATGAAGAGTATTCTTTGTAGGCACCAAACACCTCACCTTTGGTGCACAGGAGGTACAGGTGAGTCAAGCATGTCATATCATCCATGAATGTAATATAATAACACTTTTTTTTTTCCAGCTTTCGTCGCAACTGGGGCTGGTCCCCACAGGTTGCTACGTACTTCATTGCCAAAATTGGAGGTATATTTGCCTTCTCTGATCTTGGGGACAGACTTGTGAGTTGCTTTTGCATATATGCAGGATTCACAAAAGAAGGGGTCTGCTGGAGGTAGCCCATCTAGCTTGATCCACATTACAAAACCTCTGGTGACAAGTCTTTTGGCTGCTTCAGGTGAAATGTGACCTAAGCAATGATGGAGTTGTTACAAAGTGAGTGCCTCTGCTGCAGAATTTGCTATATCACACTCATGAGTGACTCAGTATAAGCCATGTCCATATTTGTGAATTGTGCCAACTTGCTCTCCATTTTGCCTACATATGACACATTTGCCATCTGCAAATGTCACAGCAAAACTGGCATCATCAAGTCATCCAACTGACACAAGTGTGTTATTATTTATCTATCTACTCTACTGTGCGAACCTGGATTACATAATCCACTGATGCATCAGAGATGCCGCCTAGAATAAAACCAGAAAAACAACATAAAAACACTATTAACTTCAATTCAAGGCTTCATACCTTAGAATACATTCTGTTTATATTTTTAGAGTCAATCAGCGATACATCCCCGAGGCCATGCAAGCACAAACGTGCGCATATATACACTTTGGACACAAATGGGCTCAAATAGCCACCGATCGACCTCCACATGGCTCTGAAACACCTCCAAATGTACATAGGGCAATATATCTTCTATTTCAACTCACCCCTATCGTCACCGATCCCCGAACGAAGCCAATTGCTTCCTTTTCATTTAAACAAGCACCCGGAGCTTCGAAATGGAGTTTCAGAAGTTTTCTATTTCTTTTTCTTTGTTCTTTCTATCTAATAAACTTGTTGAGTGCATGATCTGTAGTTCCCATAGCACACTGATCGGTTTCAGGTGCTCTAGATAGGTTTTAGTTACATTTTTGTGCATTCCATCCCTCATGTAGATTGCAACCCCAGAACCGCTCCATTACCCCTTATTTTTCTTGGAATCACAAAGGACTATCAATAGGTAGCTTTTCACTTAAATACACTTGTAGTTGTTATTATTTATCTATCTACTGCGCGAACATCACATTACATAATCTACTGATGGATCAGTAGTGCCACCTAGAATAAAAACACAAAAACAACATAAAAACATTATTAATGTCAATTCAAAGCCTCAGGCTTTAGAGTATGCTCTGTTTACATTTTCAGGATCACTCAGCGAATGATCCCTGAGGCTATGCAAGGACGAACGTGCGCATATATGCGCTTCGGACACGAACGGGCTCAAATAGCCACCGATAGAGCCCCGCATGGCTCTGAAACACTTCCAAACACATATACGACAATGCAACTTCTATTTCCACTCACCCCTATCGTCACTGATCCCCGAACAAAGCCAATCGCTTTGATTTCATTTAAACAAGTGCCTGGTGCTTCGAAATGAAGTTTCAAAAATTTTCCTCACCTTTTTCCTCGTTCTTTCTCTTGTATATATTTCTTAATTGCATGATACACAATTCCTATAGCATCCAGATTGGTTTCAGATGTTTTAGATAGGTCTTAGTACATTTTTTGAGTGTTTCACCCCTCATGTAGACTGCAACCCCAGAATCACTCCATCGCCCCATTATTCTTCTTGGAAACACAAAGGACAATTATTAGCTAGCTTTTCCTATAAGTACGCTTGTATTTCTCGGTACAAACTAAGGCAGTAAAATCTCCACAAGTCTGTTACATTCTTCATCTCTTTGCTTGATATCTCTACAACGCTTGCACTGTTAACGAATCGTCACTGGCCGTTCGTCATCATTTCAAGTGATATATTTGACCTAACAGTTATCTCAAAACCGTTAAGTTTGCGCTATCTACCTATCTACAAGTCCACGTCACTGTACGTGAACTGTAAGCGCTGACACTTTGCTCCTGCATCAGCACATCCCCCGTGCTAGAATACAATCCTCGCTTAGATTATCTTACAGGCGCTTAAAGCTCACCTCAAAGGAACTTGAAGAAAATCCAACAACAAATCAATAAAATAAATAAAAATTCCTATTCCACTTTTTATTAGTAGTTCTCAGTACAATCTAAGGCAGTAAAAACTCCACAAGTCTCACATTATCTGAATCTATTGCTCTATATCTCTACAACCACTTATTTTCTAGCAAATCATCACCGGCCGTTTGCTTTCATTGCAAGTGAACTATACGACTCAACCACTACCTCAAATCTGTGTTAGGTTTGCGCTCTTATCTCAGTTATAAGCTCATGTCAGTGTACCTGAACTTTTGGCGCTGACACTTTGCTCCCACATCAGTGCATCCCCCGCATCACAATACATTTTTCGCTTAGAATATCAAGCAAGTGCTTAAAGCTTGTGTTGAACAAGTTGAACAAAATCAAATAAACAGCAAACAAAATTCAAAATAAAATAAATAAAAATCCCCATTTATTTTCTTATTAAAGTGTGTGTCAGAGCACATCCCTGACCGATTCCCGAGACCTCGGGCTTCCGGGCCCGAACCCCTGACCATCACATTTCACCTATTCATACCTCACATTTGATCTCTTCCCTTCGTAGCTTACGGCCCTGACCTCAGTCATTCGGTCACCGATCCCCGAACCTTCTCGTATATAAGTCGCTTATCCATGTACATGACAGTCAGTTCTGATATCGACTAAGATACCCAAATACATCCTATTTTAATCCTTACGCTCCTTTGCTCCCTTCACTAAGGTCACGCCCGAACTTCAGGTGACCTCGGGCCTCGTCCGAAATACAGGACAGGACTCTGAGCTGGCGCAGCACATAAGCTGAAGCCAAGTCCCACTTGACCCGCTCGCCGAGCCTTGGCCCTCCTCGGCAACCCAACCCTGAACCTCAGTCGACTCTACTTTGAGTCCCAAACCTAACTTTGCCTCTGCTACGATTCAGTTCTTAACAGTGTGTAACCCATATCAGGTAAGTATAAGACTTCTGAGAGCTTGAGTTGGAGACATCGACACCATTTGGTGCATCAATAGCCCTTTCTCCTGTTCCTACTGTGTTAAAACTCTGTCTGTTTGCAGCCTGGAATGACTTGGGAGGAATTTTGACAAAGTTTTGAACTTCATCACAATAGGGTGTTATGTGCCATGTACACCCTGGGTCATAAACTTTGACACAAAGTGAGTTTGCAGTCATTTTGTCAACTTCAATACAAACAGTGTGCACATCTTCCAGATCAGTGCCAATGAGGTTCAAGTCATCACTGACAAGCAAAATGTATCTCTCTCATCAGTTGAAGGTGATTTTTCTGTTTCATATTCACTGTCAGGGTCATCAGCAATCTCAGAGAACCAGTCCTCCTTAACCTCAATATCAGAGTCAGAGTCTGAAACTGACACAGATTCTGGGAGCTCTGAGTCAGACTCCAAGAGCTCATCAGCCAAAAAGGCACTTTTGATTTCGAGATTGGATTCGACAGCAGCATTAGTGATGCTGCTCTTCATCTGTGAGTCATTTTTCTTATCTCCAGTAATGCATGCAGGTTTAGAACACTTGTTCCTGTAGTGCCCTTTGTCACCACAGTTCCAGCAAGTGCCTTTTGGTTTGTGTTCTAACCTCTTTCCCCTTGAGTTGACTGACACAAACATTGCTTCATCTTTATCATTTCCCTTTTCATTTGTATGCCTAGAATAACAGGATCTCTGAGCTGCGTGGCATTCATATTCCTCAGAGATTAAGGTGATAAGTTCATCCAGGGCTATCATCTTTGTAGTGCTATACAGCCTGGCACCAGCCAGCAGGTTTGATGCAAAGGCAGAGAGGTAAGGTTGAAGGGACTTGATGATAGTTGACTGGTAACCTTTTACTTTGATGTCTACACCAAAGGTGGCTAACTCTTCTCTTTTGACATAAAGTTTATCAAGGAATTTGCAGACATCTCCTTTATCTGGGCACCTAGAATCCATGAACTGGGTATGCAGGTCTGCTTGAGCAAAGGCATCCTTCAACGAGTATTCTCTTACAATAAGGTCCCATCAGTCTTTCAAGGATGGTTTGCTATGGATGCATATGAGGGTGGAGTCAGGGATTCAGTGAGTGAGAAGGGCTTTAGCAGTATGGTCCTCCTTGACCCATTTTGCAAGGGCATCTTCTTCACTGGCAGCTGGTGGTTTGCTGACCGCTGGTTGGGTAATTGTGCTGTCAAAATACACCCATAACCCTTTTGCTTTGACAGCATCCTGGAAGAGCATTGAGAATGCTGTCCAATTGAGGCCACTCGTCATGAGTATGGGAACAGAGGAGGGGAGATGGTTGGTAGTAGTCAGAGCTGTGGCAGTCATAGTCAAAAAAGGAGCAAAGGGAAGAAAAGGTTTGGATGTGGGTGTCAGAATCCAAATAATAGCAATAGATGTCGTGGATAGATGTTGGATTAGTAAAAGTGTTCGGAAACATCTCTAATAATAATAGAGTGGTTTTGGAAAGTAAATGGAAATCCTACAGTAAAAGCAAATGACTTTTGGAACGTCTGCGAATGAAGTGCATAGTTCCGAAGAGATAGAGATTCCGAAAGGATTCTATCTCGTGAATCGAATGAACTTTGCAGTTCATGTCGATCACAGCCAATAGTCCTACATTCCTTGAAGTGGATTTAACTAATAAAAGTTGAATTGAAGGGCTTACTCAAAATATACAGTTGTTGGTAAAGTTGAGTTTGGGAGCGAGTTTGGCAAGTGTGAGTAGAAAATCAAGTTGACATATGATAATTGAACTAGGGAACATACATGCGAATGTGTTTAGCTATATACCAAAGGGTTCGGAAGAGAGGGTGAATAGGAATGAACCCGTGAGGATCGGAGAGTGATCAAGGTACATGTATACTAATTAAAGGCCATAGAAAACGTAGAATAGTGGGGGAAGGAAAATTGTGAATGAAGAAAAGGATAATTGACCATCACCAACTCTTGAAACAAGTTTCCAAATCGCGTGGCTCTTCGGTTAAGGATAGCCATGCCTAAATCTTTCGGAAAGCCATTATGAGGGTCTAGAACGTTCATATCATTAAGCCTGATGATATGGCAAGTCATCGCAAGCTTTGAGTGAATATGAATAACTCAATCCATAGTTTCATGGTGAAAGATGGGGATAGTGATGGGGATAGTCCGGGTGCTTCTTTTCTAAAAAAAGAATATGATAGGACCTGACCACTGATTGTTTCACCAGGATTGTTTCAATAGATGACGTATTTGAGGCGAAGTGATAGGCAAAGAGTTGTGGGATGAAAGGGATGGAAGTGTGGGGATGATGCTTCAGGCTTCGGACGAAATGCTTCGGAAGGATTGCTTCGGAACGAAGATAGTGTGAATTGAATGTCCAGAATGTGATCATGACAGTGGGATACAGGGGCCCAATAACCTAAAGGATTAAAAGTAATTGTATGTTTTGCGCATACACATGCTTTGGACACGAACGGGCTCGAATAGCCACCAATCAAGCCCCACATGGCTTTGAAACGCTTCCAAACACGTATATGACAATATATCTTCCATTTCAACTCACCCCTATCGTCACCAATCCCTGAACGAAGCCGATCGCTTCCATTTCATTTAAACAAGCGCCCGGAGCTTCAAAATGAAGTTTCAGAACTTTTCTTTATCATTTTCCTTGTTCTTTCACTTGAATATATTTCTTAATTGCATGATACACAATTCCTATAGCATCCAGATTGGTTTCAGATGTTTTAGATAGGTCTTAGTACATTTTTGAGCATTTCACCCCTCATGTAAACTGCAACCCCAGAATCGCTCCATCGCCCCATTATTCTTCTTGGAAACACAATGGACAATCATTAGCTAGATCTTCCTATAAGTACGCTTGTAATTCTCATCAGAATCTAAGGCAGTATAACCTCCACGTCTCTGACATATTCTCTATCTCTTTGCTTGATATCTGTCAGAACCCGACCGAAGCCTCGGGCCTCCGGGCCCGAATCCCCGACCATCACGTTTCATCTATTTCTACCTTCCGTTTGATCTCTTCCCTCATAGCTTACGACCCTGACTTCGGTCATCCAGTCACCGATCCCCGAACCTTCCCGTATATAATTCACTCATTCATGTACATCATAACCAGTTCTGATATCAACTAAGATACCCCAATACACATTGCTTAATCTCTACATTCCTTCGTCCCCCTCGTTAAGGTCACGCCTGAACTTCGGGTGACCTCGGGCCTCGTCCGAAATACGGGACAGGACTCTGAGCTGGCGCAGCACATAAGCTGAAGCCAAGTCCCACTCGATCCGTTCGCCGAGCCTCGGCCCCCCTCAGCCCCCCAACCCCGAACCTCGGTCGACTCTATATCGAGTCCCAACCCTCACTTTGCCTCCGCTAAGATCTAGTTCTTAACAATATCTCTACAGCCCTTGCTTTGTTAACGAATTGTCACCGGCCATTTGTCATCATTTCAAGTGATATATTGGACCTAACAGTTATCTCAAAATTGATAAGTTTGTGCTATCTACCTATCTACAAGTCCGCGTCACTGTACGCGAACTTTAAGCGCAAACACTTTGCTCCCGCATCAGCACATCCCCCACGCTAGAATACATATCTCGCTTAGATTATCTCATAGGCACTTAAAGCTCACCTCAAGAAGACTTGAAGAAAATTCAAAAAAAAATCAATAAAAATACAAAATATAATAAATAAAAATCTCCATTTCATTTCTTATTACATACGACACAGTCATGGGTGCCAAAGTAGATCTTGAAACCCTCATGATGAAGGACAGTCACAAGGCCACCAAGTTTTTCATTGAATTCTATCGCCTCGCCTCACTCGTCAACTACAACAACCAAGTGCTACGTTGGAAGGCCTATCTTGCCCTCCCAAAGCAAATCAAAGACGAGATGATTCATTTTGACAAACTCTGCACCCTGGATAAGCTCTGAGATATGGTTCAACAGATCAACCAATGCTACTGGGAACGTCAAGGCAAGCTTGCTCACAAAACAACCCAGTCATCATCAAAGACCAAACCCAGAACCAAGAAACTGGCTGCCCCACCCCAAACACAACCCCAAAGCACCGCAAGGTACCTCGGCTAAAGCAAAGAGGCTGCAAAGCCTTCTACACCTCAGCCAAAGGGACCCGACCTCTCGGGTAAGTTTGGGCCTGATGGCAAGCTTACTCCCCAAGAACACCAGCATCACTTCAACCTGAACTTGTGTCTGATCTGCGGCAGTACAGACCACAAAGCTAGTGTGTGTCTGAGAGCTGCAGCAAAGGCCCAAGTGGAGCAGGCAGCCAACAAGCCCTCAGAGGCCAAAGCCAAATCCCCAGCTATGGTCCCCAAGGCAAAAAACTAATCCGCATCCCTTCGGCCTCTGCACGTCCCAAGGGTTGCGTTGACCCTGAACATGCTGACATAGAAGTTAGACTTAATGCTTCTGCTCTTCTTAGTCCTACATCTCTTGTAGTTAATTTGTCTTCTGATACTATTCCAAACACTCCTTTTAAAGCTTTAGCAGATTCCGGTTCCACACACTGTTTTCTCGAATCCACCTTCGTACATAGACATATCCTCTGGACCCAAACCATAGACCTGATCTCCCTTAGATTATTTGATGGTAGTACAAACTCCATAATTACCGAAGCAGTAGAACTACCTATTGGCTTGTCCCCTGACCACACCTTCCCCGTAGACTTTTACAACACTTCGCTAGATTCGTCCTGTTCAGCTGTGCTCAGGCATAACTGGCTCACCCACTACAATCTGTTGATTGATTGGGTATTGGGCAGTATTACCTTCCGAGCACCCCGTCTGGATAGTCCAGCTGAACCTCCGACAACCAAAGTTTGCGCTGCTACAGCCAAGCTGAAGTCACCCTCCAAACCCATCCTGAGGTTTGAGGCCCCTCACATTGCCCTAATCAATGCAGCCACATATACTCATGCCTGTAAATTAGAGGGATCCAAGACCTTGCGCCTCAACCTGGCCATGCCTGAACCCTCAGCACATTAGGTCGACCTGTCCCCAACCCCTGCAGACATGGAAGGCATACCTGAAGACTATCACAACTCCGGGGACATATTCTCCAAGTCTAGGGCAGACACCTTGGCACCTTGTAGACCTTACAACCTTAATATCACTCTCGAGGACGGTGCTGAACCTCCTCAACCCCCGATCTATTCACTCTCTCGGTCCAAACTCCAAACCCTTCGATCCTTCATTGACGAACACCTGAACATCGGCTTCATTCAGCCCTCTCAGTCCTCGCACGGGGTGCCAATCCTCTTCATTCAAAAAAAGGATGGCTCACTCTGACTATGCATAGACTTCCAAGGGTTGAATAAGGTAACAAAGAAAGACCGATACCTGCTACCACCCATCTCAGACCTGCTGGACACACTGAAGAAATCTTGGTATTATACTAAAAGCGATCCTCAGCATGCGTATCACCTCATCTGAATTGCCAAAGGAGATGAATGGAAGACCACATTCAAGACCCAATATGGGTCCTTCGAGTGGCTAGTAATGCCCTTCGGGCTAACTAACTCACCTGTGGCTTTCCAACATTTCATGAATGACATTCTGGGAGATTTGTTGGATAAATACATGGTAGTTTACCTTGATGACATCCTCATTTACTCTGACACACTCCCCAAGCACAAAATGCATGTACGTGAAGTGCTCCAACGACTCCAAAAAAATAGTCTCTATGCGAAAGCTAAGAAATGTGAATGGCACAAACACACTGTAAAATTCCTTGGATACATTTTGTCGTCCAAAGGCCTCACGATGGCCAAAGACAAAATCCAAGTCATCTGAGACTGGCCCGAGCCTCAGAAGGTTAAAGACATTCAGTCCTTCCTCGGCTTTGCCAATTTCTACCGACATTTCATTCTTATCTATTCAGAGATTACAGTACCACTCACCCGACTCACCCAAAAGGGTACAACCTGGCACTTCTCGGACAAATGCAGAACAGTGTTCAAAACCCTGAAGAAAGCCTTCACCTCGGCCCTGATCCTCATGCATTGGGACCCTGACCAACAACTGGTTGTGGAAACCAATGCCTCGGACTATGCCCTTGCCGCCATCCTGTCAACCTACACCCTGGACAGCAAGATCCACCCGATCGCTTTCCACTCTCGGACATTCTCAAGCATCAAACTCAACTACGACATCCACGACAAAGAGCTGTTAGCAATCTTTGAGGCCTTCAAACATTGGTGACACTACCTAGAAGGCCCCACGGCCCCAATAGATGTTGTCACTGACCACAAAAACCTGGAATATTTTTCAACTACGAAACTGCTCACCCAAAGACAGGCCCAATGGTCCAAATATTTGTTGCAGTTTAACCTTGTAATTCAGTTTTGGCTGGGCAAGCTTGGTGCAAAAACTGACACTTTAACTAGATGATAGGACATTTACCTTAAAGAGGAGGGTAGCAACTACACGACAATTAATCCACAGAACCTTTGGCTGATCTTCATGACTCAACAAATTACCAAGTTGCTCCAAGCTACGTCCTTGATCCTGCCCTTGATTTGTGTGAGCCTTATCATAGACTTTGAAAAGCTCCATGCTGACATTAAAGCTCACCTGTCCTCAGATCCCAAGGCTTTAAAACACCTCAATGACACCTCTGACCCGAGATGAACACAATCCAAAGACGGACTCTTGAAACATGACAACCGAATCTATGTCCCCAAGGCCAAAGACCTTTGGCTCCAAGTACTTCAGTATAAACACAACCACATACTTGCAGGACACTTCAGTCAGAACAAGACTCTATCTGCAATCAGGCACAAATACACATGGCCCGGACTCCGAACCTCAGTCAACGGATTCTGCAAGTCCTGCACCATGTGTCTACGCTCCAAACCCCAACGTCACAAGCCCTACGGCTTCCTCAAGCAGCTCCCAATCCCCAAACAACCCTGGAACTCAATATCCATGGACTTCATTGAACAGCTGCCTCAGTCCGCCAGCTACACTGCAATACTGGTGGTAGTGCACTGTCAGAATCCAAATATCAGTGATAAAAGTTGTAGATGAATATGGTGGTAGTAATTCTGTTCGGAAATGTTTCCAATAATAATAGAATGATATTCGAAAGTGAATAGAGATCCTACAGTAAAAGTGAATGGCTTTTGGAACATTTGCAAACAAAATGCATAGTTCCGAAGAGATAGAGGTTCCGAAAGGATTTTATCTCATAGATCGAATGAACTTTACAGTTCATGTCGATCACAGCCAATGATCTCACATTCTTTGAAGTGGGTTAAATTAATAAAAGTAGAATTGGAGTGCTCACTTAAATATGAGGTTGTTGTTCAAGGTGATTTCAGGATGAGTTGATGTCAGAATCCAAATAACAGCAACAAATGTTGTGGATGAATGTTGGGTTAGTAAATGTGTTCGGAA
>QMFG01003370.1:5605-33659 GCA_003314545.1 Ramaria sp. MG151
CATTCGCTTTTACTGTAGGATTTCCATTTGCTTTATAAATTCATTCGGTCACTATTAGAGCTATTTCCGAATGCTCGTACTGACATAACATCTATCCACAACATTTATTGCTATCATTTGGATTCTGACAATCTACTTCCACTCGCCAAATTCACTTACAATAATGCCCCAAGCGCAACGACAGGCATATTGTCACGATCATGATTTATGATCTGTTCCGCCTTCCGAACCACCCGAACCACCCGAACCACCCGAACATCACGTTTCTGAATCAACTCTTCGGAACCCAAATCATTGGCAGACTTGTCACACATAAACCATCCAACACTTCGTCACCCATAACACCTTGAATCATCCTAGCAACATCACAAGGACCCAACCAAGAAATCAGATTCTATTATTAGCCTTTCCTCAGAAAAGAAGCACCTACACTATCCCCATCACTATCCCCATCTATTTCTAGGAACTCAATAGGAGGGTCGATTCTATGCTTCTAAAAGCTTATGGAAACAACACATACGATTCAACATGTGGACGCGTTCATCCCCGTCACTCAGGGCTGTCATTTAAAGAGGTGAAACAAGGGTTCGTTTACCCGAAAATGACATACGGTTCGGAAACAAGTTTCAGGGTTTATTTCTAGTTCGTTAAACCCTTTTCCCATTCACAATTTTCATACCACTCTTGTTCTCTATTCATCATGGTCATTAACTAGCATACATGTACTTTAACTACTTTTCCGATCCTTAACGGACTACTCCCCATTCACGTTTGCCTCCGAACGTCCCAGTATATAGGTAGCACATTCACATGTATGTTCTTTAGTTCAATTATTGCACGTCTACTTGATTGATCTGCTTGACTTAACAATTCATCGTGAACAATTAAAAAGAGCAACTTCATTTCGAAGTAAGTCCTATAAAACTTATCACTTTAGATTTGATTATACTTCAAAAGAATGTAATCATACTGGGTGTGATCGGCGTGAACCATACGGTTCATCCGATCCACGAGATAGAATCCTTTTGGAATATCTATCTCTTCAGAATCATGCACTTCTTCGCAAACCTTCCGAAAGCCCTTCGCTTTTACTGTAGGATTGCATTTCATTTTCGAACACCATCCTCTTCATGTGGAAACCTTTTCCAATGTTATTGCTAACAATACATTTGTCCATAACATTTATCTTTAATAATTGAATTCCGACACATATCACCATTCTTTGTGAACAAGGGATACCACCTGAACATCTCAGTCCACCCTGACCGAGACCTCGCGTCCTCTTGGGCCTGAGACTTCACAATTGACCTAGACCAGCTACACCAGGTACTGAAAGAGCAAATCAAACTGGCTCAGTCCCACTACCAGGTCTCGGCCAGTGCTCGAAGGCACCCAAATCCCAAACTCCCGATCAGTTCTCATGTTTTTGTCAAAGCACAATTCTTCCGCACCACCCGACCCTCGAAGAAACCAGCCAAAAAGTACCTCGGCCCCTTCAAAGTCCTCGGCCAACCTGGCTCACACTCATACACCTTACAACTCCTGGACAGCATGCACGCAGTCCACCCTGTCTTCCACATCTCAATGCTCGAACCCTCAGTCCCAAACACCTTCCCCAACCGAACCAAGCCTCTGCCACCACCCATCGAAATTGATGGCAAACCCGAGTACAAGGTATCTGAAATCCCCAACTCCAAGCTAGACAAATGTCAAAGACCCTGCAACCTCCTATACCTCGTCCAATGGGCCGGTTACAAAGGTACTGATGAAGAAACATTGTGGATCCTTGCGACCGAGCTCGGGCATGCGTCCAAAATCGTGACCAAATTCCACTCCGCCTACCCCGCCAAACCTGGACCTTGGAACCCATAACCCAAACCCTCATTCCTTTCTCTTTCTCACATGATCTCTCTCTTAGATATATTCAAAAATAATAATTTTTTTCATCATAACAAAATAACTATGTACATCCAAATACCCAAACCTGAACTTTGCCCCCCTTTTCTTTCTTAAGTCCTTTCTACTTACATAAACCCGAACCCGAGACCGAGCTGAAATTCACACCGAAATTTTTTATTTTATTTACTATTATCTTCCTCTTCATTACAATTGACCCTACTCCAGAGTCTCCTCCTCCTCTCTCTCCTTTCCTTTCCCCTTATCCACCCAAACCTCAGTCTCTACACGCCCCTCCAAACCCTCCAAAATGTCCCAAACCCCCGTCCCCTGTCCACCCAAACCCCCACTCTCATCCAAATCTGCCCGAGCCTCGGGCACGAGATCGCCTAGCCGAACAACTGCGATCCCTCACAGTCCCCTCTCAATGAGCTTCAAGCTCAGAGAGATGTCCTCCACCGTGACCACCCCTCGGTGGTCCAACCGAACCTTTCCTCGCATGACCTCAGTCAGGTCATGCAAGGCACCCACTCTCTGCTTCTCAAGGCGATTGCCCTCTTCGAGCGCATCAACAATGTGCTCGAAGAAACCCTTGAGCATGGAGGGCTCCCAAGGGACCAGGCCCACCTGCGAGGCTGCACCCTTGGCGCTCTTCATGGGACGCTCGGCCCCTTCCTTGCTCTCGGGCTCCAAATCTTCGGCCCGAACCCTCCTCAGCTCCTTCCCTCCCCTCCCTTGGGTGTCCTCGGGCCATAAAAAGGCCACCTTTCACTCGCGGCATCTCAAGCACGAGGCCCCCGAGGCCCCGAGCTCGCACACTTCGCCGCAGAAGCGGCACTTGTTGCAAATCCTCTGAAACAGAAGTCAATAAAAATAAATAAAAATAAAATCAAGACTAACCTTGCCACTCCCCGCTGCCTCTGCTTCCTCGGCCTTCTGTTTTAGCCCAGCCCCAAGGGACTTTCTCGTTGGTTCGGGCACCAAAGCCCCTGCCTCTGCCCACGTGGGCGTCTGAGCCTTTGCAGCAGCCTGTTTTTCGGCTGCTTCGGCCCTGGCCTTCGCCTCAGCCTTGGCCTTGGCCACCGCTTCAGCCCTCTTGTGGGCCTCCCGCTCGGTCTTTGCTTTCTCCCAAGCGAGTCTCTTGGCCCACTCCTTCTCTTCCTTCTCAGCCGCCTCCAACTCCTGCATCTCACGCAGGAGGCATGTGCACTTATCAGAGGTCATTTTGGGGGTGGTTGTGGGGGACATTTTTTGTTTTCAGTTGGCATCTACCCATGATGGAACGTGCCTCTTATATCTTGAACAACCCGAACATGTCACGTGACCTCATCCCCCGACACGTAAAAAAATACCTAAAGGCTTCATGGGTTCAGCCTTAAGAGGGGGGTACTGTCAGAGCCCATCCCCGACCAATTCCCGAGACCTCGGACCTCCGGGCCCAAATCCCCAACCATCATGTTTTACCTATTCATACCTCACATTTGATCTTCTCCCTTCATAGCTTACGACCCTGACCTCAGTCACTTGGTCCCCAATCCCCAAGCTTTTCGTATATAAGCTACTCAGTCATGTACATGAAAACCAGTTCTGATATCAACTAAGATACCCAAATATATTCTACCTCTAATCTTTATGCTCTTTTGTTCCTCCTGCTAAGGTCACGCCCAAACTTCAGGTGACCTCAGGCCTCGTCCGAAATACAGGACAGGACTCTGAGCTGGCGCAGCACATAAGCTGAAGCCAAGTCCCATTTCACCTGTTTGCTGAGCCTTGGCCCTCCTGGGCAACCCGACCCCGAATCTCGGTCAACTCTATCTTGAGTCCCAACCTAATCTCTGCTTCTGCCTAGACTCAGTTCTTAACATACACACACAAGTGTGTTGAGGTGAATGGTGTATCTTTCAAATATGTTCCCACCTCTGATATGCCTGCTGATATCATAACAAAAGTACTGATCTACTAAAACACAAGAATTTTACCACAATACTCAGCCTCAGGACTCCTGATCACTGTGATAACCACACATCATCACAGTGAGGGGGAGTATTGGAGATCACAGTGCATCTACAAATGGCCTATATCCCAATCACTTGATTTTACTCTACTATAGTATATATACTATTGCTTCACTTGTTCCACTCCCCAATTGTATAAATACCATATTAGTCCTTTTGATATTTCTTCAGTCATATTACCACTTACTTAACTGAGGTGAGACACTCTCATTATATTATTTAGTAGCTAATACTCACAGCTTGTAGTACCACTTAGGTATTATCCAATTTAGTTGTGTTACCACTTGTGCAACTGGATACCATTTAGATTCTACAGGTGCAGCACATAAGCAGAAGCCAAGCCCAACCTTGGAGCCCAAGGATTATGATACTTACAGTAACACCTTCATAGTTCTTGACATTAAGCAGAAAAAATTCTTCTCTGCCTCCAGTGATATCAGATCTCACCAAATCCTAAAGGTTCCTATCAAATACTATAGTCATATGAAAAGGCACTGAATCACATAGAATATTAGCAAAACTCATGGGATCCCAGGTGATTTCGCAATTCAATGGGCCCTGCAGAGTCTTCTAAGTTTTAATACTTTCACGTTATTGTTGTATAATATAGGCAGTCTCTCTCGTTCGTGTGTGATATGGGTGAGCGCTGCCACCACTCTCTTGCGCGGCTGGACAAAACCCGGGCCATGCTCAAGCAAGGAGGATATGAGAAAATTGCCAGAAAAAAAGAGAAAAAATCTAAGAGAAGTGAAAAGGGTGGCTGCAAAAAATGAGCAACTCGGAGTCTTACAAGACTATCAAGTGCGGGTGAGAGAAGAATTATACTATGGTATATATAGAAAATCTAAGTACTATGTGGACTATGTGGACAGGGCAAATGAGATGGATGACACAATAGATTATCAGCGCTATTCACGTGCCTCCTCTAGAGAAAACGGAGAAACGGTTTGTCCGAGCCATCATACTTCAGGTCAAGCCAGAAAAGCTCTTGTGTTGTAGGTTAGATGTCGCCAAAACCAATCAATATTCCTCATCCAGAAAGCATAGAGTTACTGCTATCCAGCATGCGAGGCGTGTCATATCAAGGGATATTGGTGATAACATTTGGGGATACTCGGTAGTAAAACTTCACCCAGAAAACATTCAACTGACAGAGTAGAAATTGCTAAAGTTTGTTGATTTAGTATGTAAAAGCAACAGTCTTCAAATTTTCATTACACTGGGCAATGCCTTGTTTCTACAGCAAGTAAAGCTATGACCCCATGATAGTCACGGGATCGCGACAAGTGGAAATCACGTGACCGCCAAACAATCCCGCGTCTCTGCCTTCACCTCTCACCTTGTATTTCCCCCGCTCCCCATGAACTCCCCCAAATCACCTGCGACCAAGTCACCGTCTCCGTTACAAGAATCAACGCGGAACACGCATTTTGAGGGTGTGACGCCGAGCAGCAGTTGGAGTACCACATCTTCTACCAGCCCGCTCAGGATATCCAAGCACGAGTCGCCTCTCACTTCAGACGCAGTTCCTAACCCTCATTATTATAAGCTCCCCACTCAGCTCGTCCGGAGACAATCTTCATCCTTTAATCACGTGAGGAATAACGCTCTGGTGTCCAATTCGCCGTTCAAGCGCCCTGGTGCCAAACCCAGTAGAATTCCGACGCCTTCTCGTGCAACTGCGAAAGAGGATGAGAACAAGCCCGAACTTGGATTTAAAAGGCGCCAATCTCGAGGCTTGCAGGGCCTCTTCAAAGAACAAGTTGTAACAAAGAGCCCTTTCCTGGGTGACAGACGGTACGGCACTGCGCCCGAAGTGCCTACACCCTCAGCTCCAGGCTCCACGTCTCCCCAAAGTCCACGCCCTCTTTCCGTTTCACCACAAACAGAGACAATACAGCCTCGATCATCAACTCCATCCCTACCTGTCACTCCCCGCAACCCCCGTATCGCAGACCTATCTGGCAGGTCTCTGTCGCCCTCTCCCAAGTCGTCGCTCGTTTCACCGAAACGTCTCCATGGTCCACGTTCGCTCTCTGCATCGCCTGCTAGTGAAACCGGCAGACGACAGCGGCGGAAGACTGTTACATTTGACGAGCGTTGTGATGTCCTTGAATTTGACCAAGACGAGGTTTCGGAAGAAGTCATTGATACCGAGGAAGATGAATATGGCATTCCGGAACCACCATCCCCTGCCATTAGCGCGTCCACTGACGGTTCATTCGCATCCTATACTAGTGACCAGGTGTTGCATAGCCCGCATCCAGAGTTTCAGGAAGATATTCCTCATGGTAAAAGTGTGACAACCCCTGAAAGTGATCATCTCGCTCGCACTCCCCGCATATCACGGGATGAAATCCGACGCCGCCTTATGGAGCAGCGTAATGAGGGTTTCGAGGAGTTGCCTGATGTTATATCTCTTCAAGCTACTCCGGAAAATTCATTCGATATATCTTCTCACGCTCTCCAAATACCTAACACCGCATCCCAAGGCCTCGGTTCTACTGCTACTCATCCATCAGAGCCACAATATATTAGCTCTGAAGACATTGACCTCGGAATGACTGCCCCTTTTGACTTCAGTGATCCAGGTGTTGACTTAGGAGAAATGCATAGCGCGCTCGATCGGCTGATGCTTGGTGTTGAATCTGGGTTTGGAATCGAACTGACCGAGGGTGAAAGCATGGACAACGCCGCGGAGGGAGATATTATTGCCGATATTAACACTAGCATTGTGGACGTGGACCCTGATATCCCGGCAAAATCCATTAGTAGGGAGATCGAGGCTCGCGAGCAGCTAAAAGAGACGCGCGTTCACGCGAAAATAACCCAGACGTCAGAAATTGGGAGTACGGATGAGGACACGGACGAGCCCGTAACTCCCCCCATGGTCAACACCTACATCCATCAACCTCCTACATCAGACAAATATGACGGTATGGCGCATCTTAATCCGGTGACAGACCAGTCATTGTCTGACCTCCCTGTACCTGTATCGGGAGACGGCAGCATGCTGTTAGCAAGCAGCGTAGATTGCTCAGATGCGAGTGAGTTAGAGACTCCGGAGCTGGACTTATTTTCAGATCTCGAGCATCCTGATCCTCGAATGAAGACGTCGACCCCTCCACGGTCTCATCGAAATGATCATCAGCCTGCGGATGAGTCTTCGCAGTCTAGGAATGGGTCTTCAAGCTCGATTACTCTTCCTCCTCTTTCATTTGATATTTCTCCCAACAACCGCACTCCTCCCCCTTCATGGGATTCACATTTACCCCGCCATCCACCCTCGCCGCTTCCTCAGTCCGACAGGGACAACACTTTCCTCGTACGATCTGCTTCAACAGCCTCCACCGCAACAAGCAATTCAATCCCCCCTCCTGTTCCCCCAAAAGATGGTTCTGCAATACAACAAAGAGATGAACTTGTTAAAGCGCGTCGACGTGAAATGCGCGAACGTAGCGAATACCAACGTCCTGCAACACATCATGAAGGAAGACCTAGTCGACGGCGCAGTCTCTCCACGGGTGACGCTGAAGATCTTGGCAGTAGTGTAAGTGTTACCGCTCTGTCCATACCTCGAGCTCAGATTTGTTTCAGACACCTGCGGCGCAAAGGCGTGCAAGTCGCATAAGAAATGATCTTAATGTTAACCTTCTCGATGTGACCCTTGAGCAAGAAAATGAGGAGCAGGCCCTTGGTGATCTCATCGATCGGGAACTCAAAATCAGGAAAAAACCTACAGTCAAAGAGAAGAATGTTGGTAGCTCCCTTGTTCCCTATCACGATGTTGACATTAAAGCTCTTTCAGCGCATGTACAAGCTTCGCGAGAGGGAGAATATGATTTACGCATCTTCAGACGATAAAGTGTCACATACGAGCCAGGCAGGCGACATTGACAACGGGAAAGCGTGGCGTACGGTCAGGCGACCATCTGACATGGTAAATCATTTGAAATGGATTTAGAGCCCACTGACAAACCGACCAACTAGAATGAGTACTCGCGTCAGATTAAGGAATACAGAGCTCAACATAAGCCTGGTAAGGCACATGGGAAGGTTTTCGTGAAAGGCTTGTCTCGTTGTTAGCTGTGCAGTCGTTCTTGCTAAATTAAATTTCCTAGTGCTCGGTATTAAAGGGGTGAACGTTCCTCTACCCACCCAGCCGACTTACTTCACCTGTACCCTCAATAACGGTATTCACTATGTTACTACTCCAGAATGTCGCCTAAGCAGAGATGCCCGTATCGAGCAAGAATTCGAATTGTCAGTCCACATCATGCCAATGGCTATATTCCCTCATTTCAGTCTGATACAGGATCGAACACAGCAAACTTGAGTTCACGCTCACGCTCACAGTCCGACGTGACTCCCATATAAATGCACAGGCCAGGTCAAATGCTTCACCCCCGGCAGCAATCACCCAAGTTACCCAGCCGCCTCCGCCGTCTTCATCCCGTAGCGGAGTCCGTGGATTCTTTGGGGTTGGATCCAGTCCAAAGAAGACACACAAAGTCGCGGTCGCAGCTGCGGTGCGCGCCACGCCCGAGCCTGTAGAAGATAACATCGCACGATATATCAAACCGGACGGTACTCTCGCTCGCGCGTTCGTCTCGTTTAAGGAAATTGCCAAGCGATGTGACACTCGTCTGTTTGAGACGAGTTTTCCTCTCATCGGGCAACGAACGGGAGGTTCATCGTCCATTGCGAATCCGTGGACAATGGGCGAGATCGTGCTTCAAATATTCCGGCTTCCTCCATTACCAGGCATTGAAGCAGACAAACTCCCACAATCTTTGGAAGAATGCCATCGGGGTTTGCGGCATACCAATTGGCACAAAGTAACATACCATGAAGGTGTTCTTACGCAAAATGGTGGTGATTGCAGAGTAAGTTATTCACCACTCATTATCTGACAAACTGTATATCATATTACCCTGCTAGACTTGGCGCCGACGCTTGCTTCGCGTGATCGGTTCCAATCTGGTCGCTTTCAACGATGTCACGAAAAAAGCCACCGCAACCATTGATCTCAAGAAGGCGGTAGCGGTGGAGGACGACGACCCCATCTTTCCTACCATGACAAGCCCTCCCACAGCTGCAGCTGCCCGTTCCCGAAATGAGTATGACGATGTGTATAGAGTGGAGCGATCTTTCCGACTCGTGTTTCCAAACGATGAAGAGATATCCTTTTTTGCCGACAATGACGAGGCGAAAGCGAGATGGTGAGCTAGTCATATTTATGCCATCTTTCTACAGCATGAGGTAATAACCTCTGTCTGCAGGCTTGAAGTCCTTCGAGCCTTGATTGGAAGAATACCACCAAATCCTTTGTGGGCAGAACTTATCTGGCAGCGACAGGAAGAAATTACGAAGGGTTTTACAGCCATAGTTCCTCAGAGCGCATCCCCGCAACCAATTGCAGCCTTGTGCTAAATATGGTTATGGAGCTGCCAGGCAGCTTTCGGGTACGGTTGCCTCTCTGGACATATCCCTTCTTGCTGTCGCATTCCTTCCTCTTGTATCCTACGACTGTCCTTGCTCTCAATTAGTTTTAACTGCTGCAACATGTATGACTGACTGTTCCCCATCGATCAAGTGACATAGTGATCATGTTGAACATGGTACGATGAACACAGCGCCAATAACTTTAAAGTATGTGTACGAATAATTTACAAATAAGAATTTATGCCACAATATAAAGGAAATGTAAAGAACTCCCAGAAAATTCCATGGGTGAGTAACTATTCGTTGACATGATACCATGGACCGACATTCAGAGACCAATACACTTTCTGCTCCTGTGCTCTACCAATTTCTCGAATTCCCATGGAAGTAACGGTTTCGTCTTCTGCCCGCCTTACGATCATATCTTCTGCCCAGAGTTTTTCCAACAGATCATTTAACTCCTGACGATCGTACAATGAGACAAGTCTTTGTCGTAATTCAGCCTATAGGGATGTAATGTAAGTGAACAGCCGAGAGCCAATAGTACAAGACAATCGTACTTGTGGAATGCCTGGGCGAGCGACTAGCACCCCGACCACTGCGCGCAGGCCGGCATTCCAGACATCGTTTACTTTTTCACCCTTGATGTTGAGCCACCTTCTAGGGAATATAAAATGAAGGATAGGGCCTGGAAGAGAAATAGTCCAATGCTTTATATGACGCCGGCTCACTAACACTGGATGATCGTATCCCACCCAGTAACAGAGAGGATATTTTGAAGTAAGACGACGAATGACGGTCTGCATGCTCTGTGATCCCATGGAATCGCTCTGAAAAATGCAAAACGGTTGGGTGACATGATGTCAAGACAAGATACAGGTGAACTTACAATCAACGATTCATAGCTCAGACCGTGATGTCCGGCCTTATCTAGCCTCTCGATAAGGTCTAGACAGAGGCCCCGCTCTTCAGGCTCTACAGCGGCGAGCGCATTATTTTGCTCTGCACCGATACAAGCCATGCATGTAATAATACCCTTTGACGACCTGCGACAAGGGGCGGGTACACTATCGTTCAAGCCGTGTTCTTCCAAACTTGGCCCATCGAGTTCCATGTCAGCTACTGATGATGTTGATGGGCTCTCGAGAGGATCCGTGATCGCAAGACAACGTATGGTGAGTGTAGTTTCAATTTGATCGTCATCTGCATGAAGAGTTAACTTCATGAGGAGGCCATGAAAAGGACATTACTGACCAACTTTTTTGCTGTTCCAATCCAGCTCCTGCCGGTAAGCAGCAGCTTCTGAGACGTCAATATGAGCCTCAACCTATTTGCATAGTGCAAGATTAATCGGATTTCAAAGGTTTGATGGATGTAAGGATGAAACATACCTTTCCTCCAGAGACTAATTCTATAAACGCTGCCATTTCCCCGTCTGTAGCGACGGGTGTCCATTCTCTCCAATCATCTACGTCGTCTTCAATGACATCTTCAATACCGCAAGCGTCCAAGAAGAAGTCAGAACGGAAGGAGCCCTTCAATGCCTCTTCGTTCCTGAAGTGTTTTTATTTATTTAAGAAAACAATAAGTACAGCAGAATCGAGAATCAACCCACAGGTCTGAAATCTTCATCTTTCTTCCAGGTGTTTTACGACGGCTATTGCCTGCTTGCGATATAACTCCTCGGAATAGTAGATCCTCGGAAGCCCGACGAACATCTTCTTGGCCAACACCTTCGAGCAAGAGTGCAGCGTTTCTAGGGTCGTAGTCTTCTTCAAGTGTCGTTAGCGTCATCTATGTTCCGAAGTAAGTTGAATGTAGCGAGAGAATATCCAGTCTGCTTCACCTTGAGTGCAGCCTCAGCCACGCCGTTCGAAAAAGGATCAACAGACGTGAGTCTCGAAAGCGAATGCCGCGTTGTAGAGAAGGCTTCCCCCAGTAATGTCTTCTCCCTATGTTCGTCGCCAATTGTGCTCCACATGAAGTCCATCTTGTTGGTAGGCCTTGCATGTTCTCCCAGGTCCCATCTTGATAAGAAGTCAGAAATAGTCTTGGTGAGCACAGCACCAGCAGCATGATAGTGCTCAGCCTTAGACAAGCCAGCTCTCCTGTTCATAAACATAATTGACGAGTCAGCGCGACTGGAGGGCAAAATCACTCACAAGGCTCGTTTGTCAATATAATTTCGGAGGAATTCGACATGTGCAATAGCGTCAAAATCAGATGGATGGCCAGGGTTATCATCAGGAAGTGCCTCTGTCCCTCGATGATCCAGCCAAAGTTCGTGCCATTTGTCTTCAAGGAGGCGAAGGTAAGATTCGCCTCCGGCTTCTTGTCTGAGTGTCACGAGGCGCTGTCTGACACTATTGCGAGGCAGAAATGGGAACAGCTGGTCGACTGCTGTCCAATCCATCCGGTGCCAAGTTCGGCAACGAGCCCGAATCACAACTGACGCATCGCGTGCTAGCTCATCATACTCTGATGTCCATTGAAACCGTTGCCGACGTGGAAATTCGGTCATAGTTGCAGATACTACGTGAGCATTGTCTGTTGTCAAGCAAAATATGAAGACAAGCTGATACTAATACGCAACAGCTCTTACCATCTGTTTCCTTCCCTTTCTTCTTCTGCAGCGCTACTTGTCCAGCAGCCACTTTGTCCTTGTATCGCTCGATAAGTTCATTGATGGACTTCTGCTCTTCCGAAGGGACTGGCAAAAGCTTGGGTAACCCCGTCCGAAGCGATGGTTTTCGAGAACCCGAACGTAAGGAAGGCAGGACGGGCTTTTTCTCCCCTGACTTCTCCCCTGATATTGTTTCTGCTATAGCAGTTTCCCATTGCTGAATCGTCAACGCAGCTCTGGAATTCAGATAGCGCGTTCGAAGTGCATTCAGCTTTGTGGAAGACCTGTTGGACGGAGGGCTTGAATGAATGCGTAAAACGAGTGCATCCCAGTCTGCTTCTAGCTGCCGGCGAGCTTCTGCAGCTTTCTTGGCTAACAGAGCCTTGACTTCTCTTGCTTGACGCTCTCGGATTTTCTGTTGTCGAAGTTTATCTCTCTCACCGATCCTCGCAGCTTCATTCGCAAAGAAATCGTGTATCGTGACGAAGAAGCAGTACACTGCGTCCAGTGGCGCGAAAATAATGCTACAGATATGTTGCAAACGGTCACGGCCCCCATCTTGGTCAGACAAGGGTGTGTAACCGGACAATGGATCAGTCCATCGTTGCTTCAAGTATTGCTTTTGGCTCCAAGATAGGACATACGTGGAAACCCAGAATCGTTGCCTTCGTAACATACGGATAACTTGAGGAGGACATACACAAGGGCCAGTAATACTGTCCATGGATGCTTCGGGGACCGGACCGTGATTTTTCAGGAAAGCATATTCTAACTCAAACCAAAAGGTCATGCTTTCGTCAGCGGTTCGTACGAACATATCGCGATGGAAGGGCGGTGGCCAAGAATTAGCTTGTGAATAAAGATAAATCGGGGCAACGGTATTGAAACGCCAATAAGACTCTGTCAGTGTGACCGGACTTCTATCCCTCGGCGCGATGTCAAAGCGCACAGGATGGGCACGATTTGATTCGCACAACAAATAGGGCGTAGTACTATCTGTTGGTTGCAGGGGTGTGACCAATTTCAGTGCAGTCAGTATCTCTAAGAGGCTAAGGATCTTGCTTCGTGCCAATGACCTCCCAATCTTCAACTGGTCGTAGAGATTCGATGATAACTGGTTGACAGGTGTCTGGCGACCTTCCGACGTCTCCATCAAATGTGAGAGCTCCGCGCTGTACACCGTGACCGACACAAGAGCACAGTACGTGGACACTGGGAGGTCATACAGGAAATAGGAAAACGCGACGACTTTTTCGGCCTGTGAAACGATATACGAGGAAAGATCAGGAGACTGTAGATGTGCAAGGGTAAATTGATGCAATTCTCGTGCCCGTCTCGCCTTTCCAACCAAGTAACCATAGAATTGCGAGACTACCTGTGCTTCGGATTTGAATGCTGACTGAGCAACGCTATCATCCTCCCCAATACCAAGGAAAACGTTTTCTTGTCCACCTTCGTCGTCAGAACCTCTATCCTGAGTAAAAACCGGGTCACAGACACGGCGTGGCTTGGGACGCGTAAAGTGCATAGGCTGATCAAGCTTCTTATGAACAGCGATGCTGGGCGCCGGAACGTCCTCCCGAAGGACCGACAGAAAATGATCAAGTCTCTGCTGTGAAACTGAGGGTTCGTATATTAACTTTGCAAGGCGGGGTTGAGTGACACGAAGTGTGAGAGTAGTGGTCAACGTCTTAAGCTTTCCGCGGTCAACTAGTCTCTCCAGAAGTTTATTGATGGTCCGCCTATCGGGTTGAGTGCCAATAGGCATACTTGTCGGCTCTCCAGCTTCAACCATTGATGATATGATATGTGCATAAGTTTCCCAAAATTCTTTTGAGGATATGTTAGCGATCCCTCCAGACTTATCCACCACACGCATAATTTCATTCTCAGCACGGAGCTGAGATATATTAACGCGAGGTTGCTTCGGCCGCCCTGACTTCAGACGCTTCGCGGGGTATTCCTCAATGTTAGAGGGAGCGTTGGTTAACGTATCGCTACTCCTCTTTGAACCACAGGCTGTCTCAGGTGCAGAGGCTGTTCCATGGAAGCCTTGGGAAACATGCTAAGGCAAGGATGAGAATTAAGAATGAGGGTAATGCAAGAAACTGACCGAATATTCCACCAACGAAGGCGCAACTCTTGAGGTCGAGGAGAAGGCTGGAGAGCTGGCGCTCGCTCCACTCGTTGAAGGTGGCATCTCATCTGGGTGCGCACGGATATCAGACAGAATATGGGGTTGGTGTGGCACACTTGAGGCCGTGTCAGCCATATTCTGACCAGAGGTTGAGGGAGGAAGCTCTAGGGTAGGATCTTCAACATGAGTCTCCTCAACCATTCTCAAATCAATGTGAATTTGGGTACCTCTGTGGTCTGGACTATTGTCGAGAGAGACCATGCTTTCTACCCGAGGAACAGTAAAAGTCTCCGAGTGACTTTTTCTTGGAGTTTCTGGAATCTGCATGGCTGTGCCTTTGTACACATCCATCGAGCACGCAAGATGCTCCTCGTTATGAGCCGAGTTCTTCTCTGGGAGCCTCTCCTTCTTTTTGGGTAGCGGCATGTCTGAGGTTGAAGTACCTAGCCCATGGTCATCTTGCCTTTTCCGTTTCGTTCCCCTTTTTATGGTCTTACTGCCGAACGATTGAGCCTGGTCTTTGTCCTCCCCTCGATCATCGGCAACTTTAGTTATTTTCCCTCGTGTCTTAGTCGTGGAGCGTGTGGACTCCTCTTTTGTGACTGACTTCCCATTCGGGGGTTTAGAATCATCTTTCCGCGGTCGTCCTATCTTGCGCGAAACACCTTCTTTGACCGGCTTCGCCTTATCCTTGTACTCGTCCTGGAATTTGATCAGTGCAACAGAATCCTTGTAAAACTGATTGTCGGCTTGGGGGAAGAAGCCGCCGCTCTGGCTAATGTCCATGGTTGTATATCTACTCGCCCCTCCTGCGTCGTCTATGTTCTCGTTACGGATGAAGGAAAGGTAGCCTGTAAGTGTATAATAACGATGGCGCCGCTCACGGCCCTGGTTCTCGAGGAATTCACAAGCTGCTAAATCAGCCAGATGAGGTGGAGGTGGGATACGTTCTAAACGGTGCAAAATCAGCTCGACAGTACGCTTATCAAAGTTTCCAAGACGAGTTGAGATGTCCTATTCAAAACGTCAGCTGAGTTTATCAGCCTATGATGTGGAGAGCTACAAATAAAGTCAAGCCCACAAGACCTGCTCGTTCAAGCAGCTTCAAGACCTGTCTATGGATAGTCATATTTGTGACCGGCATGGAGGACATGTCTTGATCTAGAGTGTGACAATCTATCGGTTCCGTTATACAATGTCTTATGCAGGAACGCACCTTTATTCTCCAAAGTTTCACCTGCTTCATCGTCTCCTACGTCTCCAGGTTGCACAACAATGCCTTCGGCACCTTCAGTTCGAGGATCTGCTACTAGACGAATACAGAGGGTGCTTGAGGAGCCATGAAGCTTTGGGACAATAACTTTCTCAATAATACTATCCTTGATCAATTCTCGGATTCGAATGATGAAAAATCGCCTGTCCTGCTTAGTTGGTTTTGTGAACCCCTATGAGTGACATTAGCAATGTTGTGCTTGAACGTTGATTAAATGAAGCTTACAATAGCGACGATGAGATTGTGGTACAAATGCAAGCCATTCTCCGAGTTCTTGAGCAGCTTGACCACACGCGATTTGATAAGTTCAGTGCTGGTTAAATGCCGTGAGTCAATGGGATCAAACCGGAGTTTAGGATGGGAAGCAATGGAAGCCTCGAGTTCAAGAGATTTCTGTCCTCGCTGAGCACCCCCGTCCACGTCCTCTTCGCGGCGAACACTCTTCCAGAAGGCGCTTTGCGAATAAAAGTACTTGTGAATACAGAAGTTACCACCGCCAGGCCCACCTTTACCAAGTTTGACACTACCATAGAGTAAGACCATCATCAGAGTGTGAGGCCTATGCTTGAAGAGCTCTGGGAGACGTACACAAGATCCAGGGAAAGTAACTGTAAAACCACGTAAAAGCATGTCTTCTGATCGTATCCTGTCTTCTTCCCGAGGTCGATGACACTCAATCCGGCCTCTCTGCCACGACTGATGAGCTGAAGTGCGGTATAAACCATCGGACTCAATTTTGCTGGCTGTAAAATGAATCTAAGTCGAACAAATCACGAATTTTAGTAAGAGAGACGAACACGGATGTGAGTCCCTGTTATCGCCCGAAAGCATGTCTCAGAATCCACAGCAACACGCAGACTTTGGCCATATTTCTCAATAAGGGAATCAAGCGAGCTTGTTGCTGCTTCTGGGATGGGTTGGAGACGTCCAAGAAATAATTCAGACGTTGTGTCATCGGGTACCACACACCGTTCCTCCAAGGCAGGAAATGGAGCAGGTTCAGGCATCAACATTTTTTTCTTGGATTTCGCCACAGGATTACTTCTCCGCTGGGGAGCAATGTAGACTTCAAGTGCGCCCCCTTCGGGTACAAGGCCAACACGAACTGAGGGCTGGCGGACAAGAAGTGCCCATACGAAAGTGTGAAACGTATCATCAACGTTTTGAATACCTGAGGGTTGTTGAGATGCGTAGAAACCTTGGATAAAGTGTTGCAAGCGAGAGACATCGCAGCCTAAACAGCATGCAAAAACGTTAGCTGTCAGGCTACAGAAGACTTGGAGCTTCAACCGAGGTTAGACTAAGGAGAAATAAATTAATGCTTCCACCTGGAATCGAACCGCCGTACATAAGAGTAATCATACGAACAGAACGGCTTTTGATTAATGTAGTGACGGCCAGGGCTTACCTAGATCCCCATCAAAGGCCAGCTCTCGCATGCAGTGTTGTAAGAGTTCTTCCATAAGTAGAGGAATTCACGTAAGGGGCCGCCCAAGACCAACTGCAAGCGTGCCAACAATTGAAATGAAGTGCCAAAGTTTGATGCGCTATAGCTGGAAGACGGGAAATATACAGGCACTAAGGACAGGCTCAAAAGAATGTTGTCCAGTGGCGAATTGAGAGTCAGTCTACGCCGCGTAACCTTATGGTCCACTGTAGACACTAGTCGTATCTAATAATATGGTGCTTTCGCAACGACGACCACCGACGCCTTCCTCGTCCCACTCCTCAACTGTCGAAGACAACCAGACTGATATCCGAGCTAAAAAGCGCCGGAAGACGACACACCATGTGAGTTTCGCGCTTTGGTCGCGTCAAATACGCTCAACGCACGGTGTATCTTCTCTGCATAGCATTCCATTTGGACTTCACGAAGAGTTTTGTTTCCTCTTGGCGTCATATGTGAGGTTGAATATCTTGTTGCTTTGTCCACCCTAGAGCTGTTACTGGACAGTGGGCGCGGTGTTATGTGTCTTCGCGACGTCACCCTATCACTCCCACCTACTTTTTCTACTCGATCAGTACGGATTGCCGCGATTTCCTGAACTCGATTGGGCAAATATCGAGGTAGAGTGGAGTAAAATCAGGAGCCAGATTCCTGAACCATGGAAATTGAACAACGATGGTCGAGAGTTTCTGGTTGGAGAGGCCATGCATGCGCGTGGGCTCCAGCCACGGTACCCTGTTGTACTGGTCCCTGGAGTTGTTTCTACAGTGAGAGTGGACCTTGTTGTTAAATGTGGACGTTTACATCTTTCCATGTTTCAGGGACTTGAATCATGGTCAACCTCGCCTGACTATCGAACGTACTTCCGCGAAAAACTTTGGGGAGGGTATCAGTATGTTTTTCCATAGATTCGTGGTACTTTCTAAGCCGTGTCTTCCTCTGCGACTTCATCAGTATGATTACACAAGTGATGCTCAACCGTGAAAAATGGATTTCAGCCTTGATGCTTGATCCGGAAACCGGCCTGGACCCCCCGGGTATTAAGCTTCGAGCTGCGCAAGGGATCGATGCTGCCAGCTCCTTCATTCAGGGTGGGTGGTATCTTTTAATATTAGAAGCGTACGACTAATGTGTTAAGCAGGATACTGGATATGGTACTTATATTCTGACGCATTTATCTCTTAATTAATATACCATGAAGGTCGAAAATCATTGAGAATTTAGCTGCCGTCGGTTATGACACCAACTTACTCAGTCTTGCCTCCTATGACTGGCGGCTCTCGTATTATAACTTGGAAGTCAGAGACAGTTACTTCAGTCGTCTAAAGACGACGATTGAAGGCTTTCGGTGCGGCATTTCTGCTCAACAAGTAGCCAGACTGGACTGACCCATTGTTAGGCAGAGGGAAGGGCGCAAAGTAGTGATTGCTGCGCACTCTATGGGATCAACAGTCTGTTCAACTCGTTTGTTGACGCGTGTTTCCTCTCACATTTTGTGTTGATGGCGTGGTCTAGGTTGTCTTGGTAAGATCTATACACTAGCCATTATGGAGCCCTGATTTACCAGAAGTAACTTAGTATTTGTAAGTCTATCCCTAATGGATCAGTAAATAATTCTTGTGGAACGGTGTTTATTAGCCTGAAATGGGTAGAAGCTGAGGGGTACGGCAACGGAGGTACTGACTGGGTCGAGGTTTGTACTGACGGATGCAGCTGATTGCCCACTTTACTTATGAATTGATTCAAGAATCATATAGAAAGTTTGGTGTCTATCGCGGGTACACATCTGGTCTGTACCTTGATCGCTGGTTCATTTTTTATTCCTGACCATTGCCAATTATCACAGGGGGTGGTCAGTTCTTTTTACTGGCATCATCATATCTTGCCGAATTTTCTACTGCAGCCAAAAGCTATGACCGCCTTTCTTTCTGGTGAGATGAAGGATACGGTCGAAATCAATCCTGCTGGTGCCTATGGTCTGTCTTGCCATAGGTTTGCTGTGTTTTTCCTAACGGATTTAAACAGTTTTGGAGCGTTTTTTTTCGCGCAAGGAACGCGCGAGGCTTTTCAGAAGTTGGGCTGGCAGTGCCAGCATGTGGATCAAAGTATGTGAATTCGATATCACAACTTACAGCTTCCCAGTATTATGGAACCGACCTAGTAATAGGGTGGTGCATCTGTGTGGGGAAATACCACATGGGCCGCAGATGATTTACCAGATGCCTCCGAAACGCATGGTCAATTCGTTGCTTTCCGACCTAGTGGTGGGGTACATGACCCTGGATTAAGAAATCTCACTGCGGAAGAGGCGTCCGATTTCATTTTAGAACACACTCCGAGCTCGTTTCAGGTAGTGTTACCGGAGCCTCTGAAAAAGATAGTATCTTACTTGCAACCGATCAGAGGATGATGGCGACGAACTATTCATTTGGCATCGAGCGAGATGAAATGGTGCTGGCCAAGAATAATCAAGATCACACAAAGTGGACTAACCCCTTGGAAACAAGGTGAGTGTGATGTCTCCCTGGGGCTGGGTTTCTAACCACACCATGCAGATTGCCATATGCGCCTTCGATGAAAATTTATTGCGTCTATGGACACGGCAAGGAGACTGAGGTGAGTTCACATATGGTTGTAGCTCTGCTTGTTGCTTATTCTCACGATACTTTTCATCAGCGATCTTACTGGTAAAATTTTCGCTGTTTGCCTCTATGTGCTTTTCACAGGCCCCCTCAGGTATGCACGGGGAAAATATCATTTCGACGAGACTCTAGATGCAGATGCTGTGAATCCTGTCTGTTCCGATACCAGTAGCTGTTTTACTGCACGCCAACCATTAGACTTCCCATTGTCACGAAAGAACTGGATTGATATCGAGGTTTCGAACGATACCTCCATTCCCAAGGTCTGTTAACTTATTCATTTAGTGTCGAACCTGGCGTTAATTCATGAAACATAAGGTGAAGAACGGTGTACGGCTTGGTGAAGGTGATGGAACTGTTGCCTTGATCTCTTTGGGCGGAATGTGTGTGGAAGGCTGGAAGCGGTCACGATGGAATCCCGCAAATATTTCTGTCGTAACCTATGAGGTTGGTGAGATCTGTACATCGTAGAATCTCGCACATTCATCATTACTCTGAGCCTAGCTCCCTCACATTCCACAGGTGACTATACCGCGTGGGGGTGCCACTACCGGTGATCATGTCGTAAGTGCTCCCGATTTGTTGACTTACTATTAATAATGACCTATGTTTAGGATATTCTAGGGTCGACAGGCGTGAACGAGGTTATTCTAAAGGTCGCTACAGGAATAGGAGACGAAATTCAGCCCAAATACGTGTCTCGCATCAGAGAGTATGCCGCACGGATCCAGTGGGACTAATCGGCGGGACTAATCAAAATTTGATCCCTATCTGACGACACGACAGATGATGGATGCTATTGATATTATTCCATAATTTTCAGAAACATTTCCATTCATTCTTCAGTAAATGTAGCAGACTCAAAGTAATCTTTACCGTAAAGACATAAGTGACGTAGAAACTAGAATGTAAATGGATGCAATGACGTAAATCGAGCGTGATGTCATAACAAAGATTTCCTCGCTGCTCCGACGTCGCCGCGTGTATGACGCAGTTGTCGAGAAGACTTCGGAAAACCCTGTGAAGTCGTTGATAATGAAGTCGTCCTCATCGAGGAGGGTAGTAACCTGGGAACTTCTGCCATACCCCGAGATGGTGTTACATTGACATCATCTACCGCTGAGGATTGAGCTGAGATAGACGACTGGTAATTTCTTGTTCCGACAGTGATTACATCGTTTATAGTGAGGGGGTCAATGTTGAGAGCAGAGCTAGGTGTTAGTGCTAGAGGCTCTCCTAGTGAGGCAGATTCTATGTAGTTAGAATGGGGACGTGCTGCCACTGTTTCCCTTGTCTCCGAATGAATAGAGTCAAGGCATTCTAATGGAGTGCTTGTAGCACTATTGAACCCCGAGAACTGCCGTGAGGATGGGTTGTGCCGACCTGCCCTTCGTGGCTTTCGGGAAAAGTGACGACCGACAGACGACGACGATGACTGTTCTGGCACACGAGATGGCACTTCAACTGACGAGTAACGAGCTGGGGACAGTGGTGTCGGAAGCACGATAGGTGGACGTGAAGAGCGGTGCCTCTGAGGGGAATGCTTCTGTGAATCACGAGGTCGTCGCGGCGACACATGTTTAAGGGGGGTCCGTGGTAGTGGCACGGGGAAGGTCATTGGTGAGGAGTGAGTAGTCTGAGATGACGTAGGGTCTGTCCTACCTCCGGATGACGCGTGGCCTTCAACCGTCGCTGGAGTCGAATTAGGAAAAATTCGCGCGAAGAGGCTATCCGATCGTATGATCCCAGAAAATACATACAGACTTCCCTCCTGATCGTTTTGAGGAACTGAAACCGCCGAGGATCGTGTCTGCTTTGATGAAACAGGTATCTCAGGCTGATTGCTGTGATGGATAGGGAGGGGTCGTGAAGCTGTCAGACCTCTTGCCCGCGTGGGCAATGTCATATCTTCAATAGCATCGTGATTTGCGTATGAACTGGGATTTTGGCCTACAGAATGGTCTGGCGGTTGATTAAGACTTGTTGTAAACCGCTCTTTGTGGGACAAGGAGAGTCGCACACGGGAATAGCCATTGTCGAGACTGGAGTATTCATATATGACAGATGGCGACGGGGGAGGAGAGTCAAGGGAAGGCATTCTTGAAGAATGATGACGATGTCTGCGATGTTGTTGCGATGGTTTCTGAGGGATTGGAGAAAGTCGCGCTTCCTGTCCTATATCAGATCCACTTTGCGAAATGCGATCATAAATCGCTTTCCACCACGAGTTGTTACCTCGTGTATGACACTGGTCGACATCGTCGAAAGTTGGTTTATGCAGTAACCCATCCTCTGTAGATGTTGAGATAAGGCTCAAAAACTCAATACAATGTAGGCTTACCTCTAGCCAACTCCTGGATACAGTGTTTTCGTCGTAATTCATCATCTGAAGCTCCTGTTTCACTGAACCATAGGTCCCTGCCATCATAACTTTCCCACGCAGGACGGTCCAATAATAATTCCTCGTCGTAAATGTATTTGTCGACAGGCCAGCTCTCCTTCACCCCCCCAGTCGGCTCGCTGAATTCACGTTCGCGCCCCATCGCCTTGGCAAAGTGTATTCTTCTTCTGGCTCCTTCATCGACCTCTACTCCGCGAATGCATTTACCCATATAAACGGAGCCATCCCGGAGCTCTCTCCACAAGTCTCTGATATCTAAGGCATGTATAAACGACCGCAGACGGGGTGTTCGATCAGAGGGCTTCTGTCCATCCGGGATGTATGATAAATATGAGAAAGCGCGAATATGAAGCACGGCAAAGCACATCATTTCAAGAGTCTCGAGGATCGCAGCTATTCCAGTGTTGATGTCATTGGCTGTCATGTACGGGGTGTCTTTGACAACCCCGAACATGGTGATGACAGATAGAGCTGTTGCCTGCCAGAAAGTGAGGAACACGACAGCTTTAACGGAGAAGAGCTTGAGTAAAGGCTTTGAGGGGCGAGCTGCTCAGCGATGGGGATATAAAGTTGAAACAGGCAGTACATTGCGATTGTTACGGATAACGAGACAATGGTGGTGATGTATATGTGCCCCCAGCTAGGGCTCCAGCTATTATCACAATAAAGGCCTGTTAAAGGACCGGATTCAGAATCGATGGGATGAAAACTGGTGATTGTATGAGTACCTATAAAGTCGAGAATGACGGCCGCCAGAGTTGTTGTTGGGCGCACAACGCAATATTGGAGAACTCCCTATGAGTTATGATGAGTGGCCAGACGTGAGCAACGGGAGAAGAACAGTTATATACATCTGCCAAGACGTACCCATTTCATGAGTTGAAGGAAGTACAGGCCGTCCCGGGGTCTGTATTTGACAGAACCTAAAGGAAAAATCCATTTATTGAGCACGATGTTTCTAAACATTTCCTTCTGGCCTTCAATGGTGGGGGACAAATATTGAAGTAATAGATAGAAGAATGAATAAAGTACGAAGGATTCATAAGAATCTCGAAGGAGAGTGAGGGGTATGGCGTGGTTCCAGAAGATGTACGATGCCAGACTGACTATCGCATAGATGGGGACCATGAGGAGAAGGCGAACGATATCTGTAAGGAGGGTATTGAACAGTTGAAGCGAATGTCATAATTGAGATACTGACATCGTTGTTGCCTTTTCTGAAGGGAATAATGTCATTGAGTTGCTATCTTGTCATTACTCTAGTCATACCTTCGTATACCACATAAAATGCTTATTTATAAGCCAGAATGATACCACCGTGGCCACAATAGTGAATATTCCAGCGACGATCCATCCAATCTATAGGCAAATCTGAGTTGACGAAAATGGTGACCGAAAGCCTGAACTTACATCGTGGGCTGTTGGATAGGGTAAACATGCAGTGAGTAGAAAAATGTGCATGGTAACAACATACTTTGTAAAATCAAATGTCCGTTTTGTATGAGTGGCGGTCCTGACAAGGGTGCACGTTGGATAAAGCAGCGCTGAGCTGTGACATTCGCCATGATGTCTGAGAATCGGTCAAGTAAAACGTCGACAACTTTAGCCTGACCACCATCTAATCGCTACGAGGGGGCGGGGGACCTTGCCCCTCAAGGTGGACAGTGGTGGGAACAGCCGAAGGTAACCTCTGTCACTGGTTCAGGTTCAGTGCCACTGTCCAATTACGACATTACGCCAAGAGTATCCCAATATGGAGGATTAGGTAAAATACCCTTAAGAAGCTGTATTTGCAAAGAGATTCGTATCTTCTCACAACAATCTAAACACAAATTTGTAGCAGTAAACTCGGTCACGTGACCATTTCATTTAGCCCTGATTATTAGCTAGCAAAAAAAAGTCATCCTCATGCTACGCGTTAAACTACAGATACCGCAAACCGCAAGAGACATCACGTCCAGTACATACCATCCCCTACATTAGATCACTTCATTTCTGTCCCTGAGTGTTCGTTCATTCACGCTTGAAGATGCGTACCAGCCAATTCGCGCTCCAATTCCTCACTCGGATCATCAATGATCGGACTAGACGTTCGAGGAACTTTGTCAGCAGCAGTGAATCCCGACGTTGCTCCATTAACGGGCGCATGTTCGGTCACGGGTGATGAAATGATGTCATCCCGTGTCGGGATTGGCAAGCTGATTTGTTAACGATGGCTATCTTAATCTAGAGAATTTTGATGCCCACCTGTCTTGGCGACGAACCTGACCAGCGGCACGTGCCTGAGAACGGACTAGTGCTCGAAAGTTGTTGACTTGCTCGACAATAAGTTTTTTCATCCCTTCAATGGACTCCTCTTCTTCAAACCCGAAGTCAAAAGGCTGCGTAAATAATATGAATTGACCCTCAAAAATGGAAGTCACAAAAATAATGTCTATAGCACTCACAGTATCGCAGACGGGCTCATCGGAGGGTTCGTGCCAAACAGCGAAATATGGGTGATTGAGTGCCTGCTCGCATGATATACGTTTGGCAGGATCAAACGTGAGCATTTGACATAGTAAATCTATGGCCAACGGATTCGCATGTGGGTATAATGTGGAGAAGGGAATACGTGGCTTAATCGGGAGCGAGCGAATATAGTCTTGCGCCTGTACAATGTCAGGTTATATAAATGAGCCGGGAAAAAGCCATACCCTTGGTGAACCAACTCTTCTCAGTGTGTCTTCGCTTGGTGTGCCAAGATAGTGCAGGATTTGGTTGAGTTGGTCAACGTAACTACAAGACAGGACAACCTGTCAATTAAGGGGTAGAGACATTACCGATATACTGACTCTCTACCCTTGAATATCGGCCTTCCACCAAGGAGCTCTGCAAGGATACATCCTACAGACCACACATCGATAGCGGTGGTCTATGCCGCATCGCAACCGCAATAATCAGCTGCTAAGTTCATTACGGACAGGAGTCAGACTTACGTAGTTGGCAAAACTCAACATGATTTCGGGGGCTCGATACCATCTAGTGGCAACATATTCGGTCATGAACCCTTGGTTTCCGGCACCTTTCTGGTTTGCACTAGCGGTGCCTCCTCCAGGTCCGGGGGCATATCCACGCGCCAAGCCAAAGTCGCAGATTTTTAGTTCGCAGTCCGCATTCACGAGAAGATTGCCTGGTTTAAGATCTCTGTGCAAAACGTTGGCAGAGTGAATGTACTGGCAGGGAACACGTTTAAATATGACAAAAAAGGCGACAGGAATGGTTCGCCTTCACTTTGAGACCGCACAAAGTCTGATACATGAAACTCTGAAAGTGAGCATCCGACAAGGGCTGTCCTGATCGAATCTATAACAGGTAAGAACGACGCAAAATAGGATGCTTGGTTTGCGCGCACAATTGCATGGAGATCAGCCTCCATGAGCTCTTCCTATGATTATAAAAGAGGTGTGAAGTTGAGGGTCGGTGAGAATTCAAAAAATATAATCCATTTCGAAACATACGTAAAGATATACTTCATCAAAATTCCCATTAGGCTGGAAAACAATATCCATGTCGTACAAGCAGGTGATCTACCATAACAGAGGTCAACAGGAAACAGGTGGAGGGAAAAAGTCCAAGTACATTCTTGTGTCCTCGGAAGTGAACAAGGAGACTGAACGACCCTGATGTGAGTCATAGTCGCAACATCGAGGACGTGGGCAAACCTGATCTCTCTCAAACACCGTTTCATGAGGATTCTCTGTGGTCACATTGACGACGACTTGGATGCTCAGAGAATGTTGGACGTACTTTGGTGTTGATGTTGGTGATTTTCTTGATCGCACAACCTTCACCAGACTTGCGGTGTTTTGCAGCGACTACGCAGCCATACGCACCCTGACCCAACTCCTTAACAAAGAGATATTCAGAGTCGACGATGAAAGTCGAGTTGATTGCTGTGAATGAATGTCTCTGCATCCTGGCTTACGCCCCGAGATGATTTGGATGAAAGGAAGGGTATGGTGGCAACTTAGGTATAACTTGGATCTGAAGTAGTTCGGGGCGGTCGGAGAGGCGATGAGATGAAGTACACCGCGCTCGGCGCCCCGGGGAGCGCCGGTGTTTGGGTCGGCACGGGTGTTTGTACCTGCGTTAGGGATCCAGCTGAGCTGCCATGTCCCCTCGGTCCTCAGTTTGTTGCCCTCTATCTCTCACACGCATATCAATCGAACCACAACCCACCCTAATTTGTGTTGCAGATCCAGCGGCGCAGCAATCACATCCTCCCATGCCGCAGCGTGTGCCTTTGCCAGAATCAGCGAAGAAAATCCTCGGCAGAATCTCGTTCCAGCCAGCCCTAGCCGGTACTCCCTTTCTAGAAACTATGCAGGTGCCCTGTTCCATCTTCATTCAGACCGCCCCGCACCGCATGCAGCGCGCTCATGTCGATAAGTATTCTCGGAACAGGGCTCCATTTGTACGTCAGAGGCGCGAACTCTCCACTCTATAGAATAGTCCCGCGCTCACCTTTCATGCTGTTCGACGTTTTGATGCCACTGCTGATGCACATGTATGTGGCCAATCTGTCCGGCGAAATAATATTTATATGGGGTTTTCCAGTGGCCCAGGGCCAATGGTATCTCAATTCCCACAAATACTATTTTAGTTTTGATCCTATCGATCGGTCAGGCATTGGAGCAAGGGATGTGCCGGAGATTTTTCACGAATCAGGCATAAATTACCGATACATTTCGCTTTCGCAAAACTGCCCTAATCAACGTAGCACGTTCTTTTCACGTCTCAGGAACCATCGGCGAGAGTACACCAGTCTTCACAATTTTCAATCAATCAGCCCCATGGATGAACCCGATTAATCAAACTTTACAATGGGTCTAAGGACGGAACGAATATATATTATAGGCTGATCGGCGTGCAGCCAATGTTCACCAAGCCGTTGTAACTGTTGTCGCTGCAGCACATGGGCTTCTGGGAGCTGAGATTATGCAAAGTAATTATTAGTGATAAAAATAAGACCGATACGGGCGACATACCAAGTAACATCACTTAGAATTGGAGTGCAGCCTAGTCCAACAAGCACATCGGTACCCTCCACAATAGCACCTGCTAAACGGAGTAGGTAGAGAGCCGAAGGATTTGATGCCTCCTGGACAGTGTTGCAGCACTGAGCATTTCCGGTGTTACATTGAGAGATAGATGTCGCAGTCGGGGGTGTCATAGTGGCTTTGGTGGGAGTGTGTGAGGAATATCCACCAGCCGGTAAAGAGGGGACAGCCACCGGTAAAGCGGGGAGCCCGTCGGCAGGAGCGGACGAGGTGGACACTGGTCCGGATGGAACATACAAAGGCACAGAAGGTAAGTTACCACCAGGGGCAGACGGGACGGATACAGGCTCAGGCTCAGGCTCAGATGGGATACCCACTGGCACTGAAGGCGAACCACTGACAGGATCCGACGGCATACTAACTGGTGTAGAGTGAAGTCCGCTAACAAGGGAAGATGGGATGCTTGCTGGCGCTGAAGGCGAGTCGCCAGCGGGGTCCGATGGCTTGCTAACTGGTGAATAGCTAGATCCACCATAGTTCGACGGGACGCTCACTGACGGGGAAGGTGATCCTCCGGTGGGGGTCGACGGAACAGATACGGGGCCAGCTGGGACGCCCACTGGCACCGAAAGCGAACCATCGACAGGGCCCGACGGCACGCTAACTGGAACTGGCATAGGGTGGGATCCACCGACAGGGTTCGACGGCCTGCTAACTGGGGTAGAGTGAAATCCACCGACGGGGTCCAACAACTCGCTAACTGGTGTAGACGGAATTTCACCAACAGGGTCCGACGGCTCGCTAACTGGCGTAGAGCGAAATTCACCTACGGGGTCCGACGGCCTGCTAATTGGCGTAGAAGAGCTTCCAGCGTCCGACGGCCTGCTAGTTGGGGTAGAGGGAATTCCACCAACGGGGTCCGACAGCTTGCTAACTGACATAGAAGGAATTCCACCACTGGGGTCCGATAGCTTGCTACCTGGCGTAGAAGGAATTCCACCACTGGGGTCCGACAACTTGCTAACTGACGTAGAGGGAATTCCACCGACAAAGTCCGACAGCTTGCTAGCTGGCGTAGGAATTCCACCAACGGGGTCCGACGGCTTGCTAGCTAGCGTAGAGTGAGATCCACC
>QMFG01003370.1:33914-51643 GCA_003314545.1 Ramaria sp. MG151
GTAGAGGGAATTCCACCGACAGGGTCCGACTGCTTGATAGCTGGCGTAGAGTGAGATCCACCGACAGGGTCCGACGACTCGCTAGTTGGTGTAAAGGGAATTCCACCAATGGGGTCCGACAGCTTGCTAGCTGGCGTAGAGTGAGATCCACCGGTGGGGGTCGAAGGGACGCTCGCTGGCACAGACAAAGGTCCTCCGGCAGGAGTAGTCGGGATGGCCGCCGGCACTGAAGAAGATCCATTCTCTAAAGAGGAAGATCCTTGAATTGATGTAAGTTAGTCAATTATACAGCGAGTTGCAGACAAGGGGATCCGTAGTACCATTAGGAGATTTAACTGGAGGGCCAGAGGGAACTGAGGGGGAGTTCGTAGGAGGGGTATAGTAAGGGATACACTCGGAGGGCATGCCAGCAGGGTATTCGAAAGTTTCGCCGCCTTTAGCCTTATCCGCAGGATTTGCGTTCACGAGGAGTGCAGAGAGGCCAAGGGCCAATACAACGGAGGTTTTGGGGAACATAAGGAACGACGAGGGAAACGAGAGTGGTTGTTAGATTCTAGTAGTAATAATGGAACGTAGAGACTCACATAGTGACCTGTGGCTTTTATACAATTTTTTCTTCCTTTTTTTTTTCTTGCAAAGTTTGTTGACAAGAGTTCTCGGAAGACGACCAGCCATGAAACCCGCTGGAGCGCCAATTAGTCTTTAGCACTAATATCATAATTTTAATCAGCTTAGCGCACGAGTTGCTCTCTGCTCCGCAGCCCCTCTAAGCGTTTCAGACGGTCCAGACCACTAGGCATCCTGATGATCTTAGAAAAAGCATCTGGCTTCAGACAGTCTTTATAAGCAATAGGATTTACTACAACACTTACATGCACGAACTTTTGGCAGACTTGTACACTGCACAATTCGAGATGTAAGTCTAGACCGGTTGTGTAGTTTTATTTCCTCCTTTTCTAGTCCATTACGAGTTTCTAAGACCGACTAGCCAGGGTCTTGTTGTGATTTTACGAAATTGATGACCATAAGTTCTGCAGGCCGTCACGCTTGTAGCCGCGGGACTCCCAAGCGGGTGTCCGCCCGCGGAACGGGTTCAGAATTCGCCATGGGGCATTAATACTTGTAAACTAGTGTCAGGTTCATATCACAGTATATTACATATACAAATTACCGCGGCTGAAATAACCTGCCAAAATTTGTACATACTTCCGTGCGTCTATCCCGTACTCGAGTCTCTTCTCACTGCAAAACTTACGAACCGCCTGAAGTCCCTGATTCTCGATGGCTCCTTTTTCCCATCGCCTTTACTTGCGGCATCGGCAGATGGTGGTGGGGGACTACTCATCCCACCAGTTAGCCCCAGAGATGCGAATGTCGTATTTCCTGGACCATTCGGAGCTGTCCCAGCGCCGAGCAGGCCGGGCAACGACACACGGCTTCCAGTAGGGCTCATGGTTGACTGCGCAGACAACGAGGTCCCAGGATCCATATCAAGAGATGATAGAAACGATGTATTCGCCAGCTCCTCCTTTGTGCTCGTGATGGTAAGGAACGAATCAAGAAGATTATTCTGTTCGACACGTGCTGTTCCTTTGAGATCTAAAACCTGTGCCAAGGGTCAGAACAGCGTAACAGATTGAAATATTGGTCAAGACTTTTTGAAAATTTGAAAATGACGAGTCGCCAACTAGTAGAATGTAATTTTGAACGAAACCTTCCGCAGGGTCCTGAGAAGCAAGTTACTTTACTAATGTTGAGATGAGATTGGCTATGCTCACAACCGGGGCGATCACAAGCTTGAGCAGTGTCTCGAGCCGACTAGTACTCCTCATCACAGACTTGCTGTACCTATAGCCTTGACAGTGGGGAATGAAAGCCTTAACACAGAGCGATTGAACTTACGTTGAACCCTCCGTTGCCTGCGGACCAGGCAGCTTGAGTAGACAAGAGCGAATACCTTGGAGATCCAACAAAATCTTAAGTATGGAGTATCATGAGAAGACGTGGACTCTGATCGAATACAATGTCTACCTGTTCTGCGCCTGTCTCCTTTACTGGTCGGCTTTTCACCAATGCGTTCGTGAACTTGGTAATGATAAGGCTGTGATATATCATTGTTAGAAATGATCTATCGAAGGCCGCGGAGTTGAAGCTCTCACCTGGAAGCTTTATCATAAAAATTTCTTAGGTATTTCTTCTGTTCCACATGGTCTCGCACGATCGTCACAACCTCCTGCACTGCCTGCACGAGCTCGCCAACATAACTTGACTCCCCACTGACATTTTCGAGTGTTGTCCATGAAGTACGTTGCATGGAGAGTAAAGGAGCATCTATCGCTGCCTCTAATTCTCTCAGGAGAGTAAGAATTGCTGAAGAAACGACACTGGAGTGGGCAATCTATGAGACCACCGACAAGATAAATTAATGAATGCACAAACCCAACAAACATGTCCCTTTCTGCCTGTAAGGTGACTTTGACTCGAAACTCATCACTAATTTGTTCTCTGACTTTCTCCTCCAACTAATGACATGAGAGAATGAGATGTTACCCGGAGTCTGAGAGCGTGACGTGATGGAAATCACACCTCCGAAGCTGTAACCTGGCAGTAATCGGCAGTATTTATGAGGAGGGACGCATTTTTCATCTCGGCAACGTTGAGCCTGCCATCGAATGATCTTCGCTCCTTCTCCGTCCTAATTCTAGTTGAGTTCTGTGCCTTCAAAATTAGAAATAATTTTTTTGAGTTCACCGTTTCATGCTTGCCATCAGGACATCCTCTGTAAAACGAAGGTAAAACCAAGTATATGTCGAGTTATGACCTTACTGGTGTCGGCAAAGCAAACAACAGACCTGCATAGATCCTCAACCATTTCCCCCAAACGCCGAACATTTCAGCCAGCATGCTTTTGGTGGACAACTTAACGCATTGCTCCAAATTCTGAGCATAAAAGAAAAATAGTTCTGTAGATGAAGGGAGGACAGTGACTGGAGAATTGTCAGGATCGGAGGTCAACGCCGGTATTTGCACTCCGTCAAGAGACGGACGCGACTTCGCGCCTCGATGAGGTGTGAGCATTTCTGAGAGTGCTCTGGTAATAAAATTCAAAATTATTAGGTGATACTAAAGAGAAGGAGTTCGAATTACTTATCCTGAGCATCTACAAATACACCCATGTGAGGATCAAAAGCGGAAGACATGGTTTTGGGATTGCGAATGCCGAATACAGGTGCAAGGTCATTAAGCATGTCTGCATACTGTGGAAAAGAACAATTGGTTTCAGCTAACGGAAAATGACCCAATATAAGCATACTAACAGGGATTCCAAACTTTCTTCCAAGAAAAGTTTCAAACTCCGTGGTCTGCTGCAGAGAATCCAGCAGGAGTGTCACTGTTAACTTAGGACCAGTCTTTGATAGCGCAGTCGACAAATCCTCCCTGGCAAACCGTCGTCCGATCGGCACCAATACAAAAACATAATCGTGCGTACCGGGTGACATCGCCCCATTTCACACATAACGCACAGCCAACTTTCCATTCAGCAGGGAAAACGGGAGAAAAATCAGTATCATAAGTAGTGATCAGGCGGCGAAAGAAAGCAAAGCGGCGAGATATGTTATCTAATTGTCCGGCCTACTATGGGTTAAAAGGAAGTAACTGCATGCAAACCAGGATTAAGCATACCTCATCGTTTGCCCTGAAAATTCTACGATATTCTTTCAACTCGATGGCACAGTAACGATCGATGAGATGATTCCTAAGATAATTACCCAAGATCATGAAAACAGGTTAAGCGGCTAAGGTGGGAATTCGATAGGCACCGTACGTCCTCTCCTAGTACGTCCACAACTGTACAGGCATCGGTAATGACAGCCTCTTTCACAGGCTTGGAAGGGTCTTGCAAAAAGCTGTTTACAGTGAGAATGATCGGGAAACGCCATGCAGATATACTTCGACTGACAATGCGTCAAATTCAGTCTCTAAGATGTTCCTGATCTCCCCTTGAAGCTCCTGGACACGTTTGAGAACAACAGCAATCCGTGGAACACGCGAAGAAGTTTTGAATGTTGAGGCCAGATTCTTGATAGCCTGACTTTCCCTCAATGGGATACAAGGCAAGCGGAAGTTTTCAAGCACATACCGCCAGAGTTTGACCTATGTCAGAATATCTTCGAGGAACTGCTGCTAACTGGTCTTCTAATTGTGACACACCATTGGCTGCCAAAATCGAGGGACTGAGACAGTGCTTGAGTAAAGGGCATCAACATACCCATCATGCCGAATTTTCTAAGTGAGCCGATACTGGCGACGAGATTTCGCTTGGCGAGGTCCAGAAGCTGTATGTCTTTAGTGATCTCATGCACCACATGAGAAGACTCTGTCGATTTTTCACGTATACGGGTTGTTTGGAGGAGCAGGTCCTAGGAAAACTTCGTTGAACATAAATCTGCGTAGCTAGAAAGGAAGACAGACGGAAATAAGCTCTTGAATAATACCCATCCTAACACCATCAGGCTGTTCCTCCTCCGCCGACTCTCCGCCATTGTTTGCCTCTGGACTGGTTAGGCTGTTAGCCAACTCTGAGCGCAATCGGTCAATGTCCTCTTGAAGGTTTGCGCGGGATTGAGCGAGTCCAGTTTGAACTGCATCAATGTTTGCTGGTGCCAAAGAAGGTTCTTAAATCTTGCGACTGTCAAGGTTCATACCCAAGGTTCCAGAGGAAAGTCATCAACACACCGTCTGGGAAAAAGTTATTCAAAGACGAGACAGCACTAAAATTTGGGGAGAGGTCATCTAAAGGGTCCTCTGGCTGCTCCGGCAGTGGAAGAATGCGTTGAAGAGCCTGTATCGTTTCGGGGGGAAGCTGAGGAACTGAGGGCGGATTCCTATGAGCCATTAAAAAACTATAAAGGGTGAGAGCAGCCAGATATTCCGAGTCACTTATGGAGAAGGCAGTCCTCGAATGTTGCGAAATCCTGAAATATTCTTACTAATCGGGTGTTACGTTACACGAATTGCAGGTAATTTTGGACTCCGACGCGCGTCGTCATCCAACATCAGAAAGTGCGCGCAAGCGCGCTTGCCTGTGGATGGATTCTGAAGTACTACAAGACCGTCGCTTCCCAAAGCGTATTGATCCCCGCGAACCACCAAGCCTCATTGCATCTGAAAGCGTGGCACAACAAGCCAATTTTTTTCGGTCCTGTAGTCTGTGTGCTAATGGAGCAGTGGCGTTGACAGCCAGCGAAGACAGAGCTATTGAAGTATACAACTTACCTGAGTGCAATGTCTCTATCTCCACCGTATGGTCTGCTGGACTGACTCTCAAGCTTGTAGACCACTCAGCTCGATGCAAACTACTTCATTCCGTATGTGCAAGACATGAGTATTTTCAATCCGTGTTCACTTACCTTCTTTGCGTGTAATGACAACAGCTCCAGCCAGACGTTTTTTACAGTCAGGGAACGTCCTAGGAACTTTGTGGTATCCAACTGCCGTCCCCGAGGATCTATCTGCGTTCTGCTTTCTGGCCTCTGTCAGAGAGTGTCCTATAAAGTTGCTTGATGCTTCAGATGGCAGAGTCAATACTAGTGTCTTGTTCTCTTCGGTATTCTCACAGTCGTTGGCCCGTTGTAGCTCCGTGCTTCCTACAGAATCGTCGACCATCGGGAGAGGCAAATTGCGCCCAATAGCATGGCATTTAACAACACGGCTTCCAAGTTGGGTGACTTAATCGCTTCGTTGCAATTCTAACCACATTTTGGTAGGTTGTACTGTGGTTTCCAGGATGCCATTGAAGTATTTGATATCAACTATCCCGGCGAAGGTGAACGAATATTTACAACTCCATCAAAGAAAAGTAAATCAGGGTTGAAAGGTGGAGCACACTTCTGTAGTGCCACTGCGCAAACTAAAGGATTCTTCTCGATTGCTTTAGGGATCATATCTGCTTTGGCCTTCTGTCCTGACTACTCAGGCCTTTATGCTGCTGGGACATTTTCCTCGTCTTTAGTTTTATATGCTGAGTCCACTTATGCTGAGATCATCCAGTCACTTGGGGGTGTGGATGGCCCTATCACGCAGGTTCGCAACTATTGTACGCCACTTCAATAACCACGTTCTCAATCGTATTATTCATAAGGTTAAGTTCAACCCAATGCAACCTCATATTGTGTATGCAACATCCCGCCAGGCAGATTCTATTTTGAGTTGGGATATTCGTGGTGACACGAGCATACCCTTGCAAGCATTTGAGCGCCCTGGCTTCACGAACCAGCGGCTCAGTTTTGACGTAGACGTGTACGGAACCACCATGGTTACGGGCGATAACGTATGTGACGGCGCAAGTCGGTTTTATAACCAGTGCTGACCCTTGCTAGAACGGCTTCATCTCGTGTTTCGATTTAAATACGGAGACCCCGGAAAAAGCTTGTCTCAAGTACAAGGCCCATGACGGTAAGCCAAGGTATTAGTCGTGCTTCATCCCGTAGAACTGACGTCTTGTCAGACGCCATCGCAGCTACGGTTTTACATCCCTTCGAACCGACCCTTGTCTCTGTTTCCGGTTCTCGACATTTTGATCTGCTTGAAATAGAGGCCCATTCTTCAGATTCTGAATCGTCCTCTGATGACGCAATCAGGGCTCAATTTCAACGATCATACCCTGTTTCACGAGACACGAGCATAAAGTTATGGGCTTTTTCCTCCTGAGATGCTATTACCAATGGAAGATCCATCTACCATGGGGAATGAACTGACGGAAGAATGATATTACAACTCTGCGGAATCTATAGGTTTCACCAGCGTCATCTTTACCCGACCCCGTTGTGTGTTTTTGTCCTTCTCCACGGATATGCTCACAGTGACTTTGTCGAAGACGGCTACTGTAGTGTCCTTGCCATCATGCGATGGGATAGTAATGGTGTACTCGTCAGGATCGAATTTGGTTTCACGTTTAAAGGTTACCAAGCCTTCGATGCCCAGTCTGTGTGTAGATTGAGGACCAGGAGAGTAATTCAATGATCATAGGCTCACTTTGAAACGAACACGCCCAAGCCATTTCTGAATGTGCGAATGACAAATGCTTCCTCCTGCACCTCGTCTTGTTTCCCGTCTTTACAACCTCTTGCTTTAAGAGCCAAGCCGACGTAAAATTCGACACTGGCCCTTCCTGCCATTTGAGCCATGCGATGACGGTGATTGACTGTGTCTAATATACGTTCAACGTATGTTTTTCCATGGAGAGAAGGATGTAGGGGCAAGTATGAAATGGCTGCTGCTAGTTGACGATGTGCAAGGATATCTGCCCGGTGAAAAGTTAATATGGTCAACTGCATGTCCCATGCACTCACCAGCGTATCGACGTATCGGGCTTGTAAAATGGGTATAGATTGGGCTTGCGAGCCCATAATGGCCAAATGTGTCTCGGCTGACACTGCCGGAGCAGAAATACTCTGCAGAGAGCATGCATCGAGTTGCCATAATACGAACAAGGGTATTAAATGCAGGCTCTCTTGGATCCTGATATCTTGGTGAACCCTCAAGGTTATTTATGCAAAAAATGTAGCACCCACAATACAACGATCCAGTGATGCCGCGAGAGCGCCAGAGCTTGTCACTTCAAGAGTTAAACCTTTCCGCTTGCGTAAAATATCCTGCAGCCTTTCAAAGTTAGTTCGTGGGGGAGGAAGATGTCGTCTATCAAACATATTCAGAACCACCCAATGACACAAGAAGACAAACTGACCTTAGCACAGCTGTCTGTGCAAATGTTTCTTGGATTTTTTGGGCTACGCTTATATTCGCCAACAACATAAACTCTTCAACCAGACTGTTCGTTTCTCGCATTTCCTTCTGTTCGACATCTATTGGGTCCGATGTCTCACTGCTATCGAGGTGAATCTTGACTTCTGGGGAGGCAAGGTTGAGAGCTCCTGCCTCCATACGCTTTGCTTTCAACTTCTGAGCGAGACTGTTGAGCATTCGAATGCTTGCTGTAAGATCGTCTTGGAGATGCCTGTAAATATGTGTACGTTGTATGAGAGGTCCACTTCTAACTAATAACCATTCTTACGGGTCGTCCTTCCGAATTTGGGCTTGTTCATATGTAAAGGCGGCTTTCGAGGCGATAACTGACTTTGTGAACCGTATATTCACAATATCGGCGTTAGGTGTCAACTCCTACATTGCATACCAGAAGCCGACGGCCGGCCACGTAAATGCAATGGCGAAAATATGGAGGACAGGGTCTTACCCAGATAGCAGAAAAAGCTAACCGTTCAACGTAGGGCCTAAGAGAGCACAGGTTCGTGCCCAACAGACTCGGTAGCATGTCAATCCGTTTGTCAACGAGGTACACGGTTGTACCCCTGGATGCAGCCTCTGCATCCATAGGATTGTCAGGGAGCACGAAATGCGATACATCAGCAATGTCTAGCTTTTTCAGTCAGAACGTGGTTGGTACCGACGAGATGCAAAAATCACGTACGAACACCGGCCTCGATATTTCCATTAGGTAGAACACGAGCATGCAAAGCATCATCGATATCCTGACAATCTAACCACTCAAGTCAGGGCCCTGAAAGCGCATGATATATATATAAATTGCCTACTGGGGGGATCTATGCTACAAATGAGAAGGTCTCGCAAATCCTCCCTATCACGCCATTCTGGGTTCGCTGAACTTTTAGGAGGGACGACCCACTTATCGCCTTCAGGGGGAAGGCAATCTAGAATGGCTTTGCCAAATGGCCTGTAGGGAACTTCGAACTCGAGCAGTAAGCTCTCTTGCTCGGCTTCCTTGCTTTCAACTTGTCCTAAAGCCCTAACAAAATGACCTTCTGGATAACGCGATGTGGCTGACCAATGATCGATTGTAACAAGAATTTTTTGCGATAATAGCGTAGGAGCTTGACGAGTACGTAGGCGGATCCGCGGAAGCAATCGGGAAACGGGAGTCGCAAATATAGTCTGGACCGAGAGGGAATGTGCGCTGGAGTTGGAAAGAGAAGTTCGGTCGATGTGGCAGACGTATCTAAATGCGGAATAATCAGACCGTAGGCGAATCCAGAAAAAAACTGACGCACGCCCGCCAGTTGCGTTTTATCACCCCGACTACTTTTCCAGTAGGCCGTTTCTCTGATGACAATTTGGAAGCCGTGCTCCGTGCAAGAAGCCTCTCCTTACGCAAAAGCTTTGCCTCTTCGAGATCTTGCCCTACTATATCTTCTTCCGAGTCCTCTGCGTCATCGTTTTTAAGAGCAGCTGAAAGTTACACATAAGCGAAAAAATGTCTGATATACCAACACGGAAGTCTTACCGTCTTGGTCAACTACCTCCTCTGCTGGAGCTTTCCATTCAGACTCCGGAAATACTTCGACAGCGACAACGTCGCCATGTACTGCTCTGTTCATGTGTTCACGACCAAGTAGAAGGATGGGCTTAGAGAATGCAGGCACATTCACAGTCCCCTACGGAACGGTCGATGGTGTCTATAATGGTGGATCAAATGGCGTACCTCTAGATAATTGTAGGGGCTTGCATTGAAATGACCTTGGTACAATTTCTCAGATTTAACTCCTGCGATCAGTGTTGCCGTTGGCAAATACTGGAGAATCTTAGAAGAGTGACCGAGTAAACATTCTAGTGCTTACATCTGGATAGAGGGCACTCCGCGAGGCAGCTGCTGTGCGTGTAGGCTCAATTTCCTCTGAAACGACAGAAAGAAGGTCGAGCAGGAGAACTGTATCTGGGCCTGTCATTTTCTCAACATACTGTCGTACTTTAAGACATCTTTAAATATACCACAAAACGAATGCTCATACGGGGTAGAGACACACCAGATACAGAGGTGATGTCATCCTTTTCCGCCAGAGTCCGGCTGGCTGCATCATCTGTTAGAAGCACAGCGATAGGCCGACTTACGCCTTGTTCTTGATTTGATGGGAAATTCAGGGCAATGTGAGAGTTATACCAAGCGGTGGCTTTCCGGATGCCTGGAAACACAATGAAGAAGAAAGTTGACGAGTAATATAAACTGACAAACCCCTGTCGTTGCGATCGTTTGGGCTTTCACTTTCTGTCCGTACAACAGCGGTGTCTCTGCCCTTGCCTACCAGTTTCAAATCCGCAGAGATGACGTAATAAAAACTCACGTTCTATACTCGTTGTAGAAGACATATATTTTCTTGTCTTCGGAGTCGGTGAGACCTTTCAAACGATTGTACAAAGGAAGAGATCGATGGCGGACTTCATCAATGACGGTTTGAAGCAATATGATGGGTGGGCTGAAGAGCGTAGACTCAAGAAGATCCATCTAGTGAGGAACTCGTCAACGTTGATGACATGACAAGATCAACAGACTAACTTGATGCAAGAAGACATTGGTGTCCGGCACAAGTAGATGCCCCGAAGGGAAGAGACTGTGACCTAAAGAGCCTCGCAGGGGAAGGCTCTTGTGCTTCTCGAGCTCTGAGCTACATATTTTACAAGGAAATAGTCCACATGGCACGTCGTCCCTGAGGTAACGCTCTCTTATAACTTAGATTTGAAAAAGGTAATAGCTCTCAGACCAGAAGTGTGAATATGAATCGCGATGCAAACCTTTGAGAACCTTGCCTTTGGCTGTTTTTTTGAAGAACTTGTGCTGTGTTTGTACAGCATCCGCACGAGGTCGCTTTCGAATGGTAATCTCAGCCATAAGTTTGTGTCACAGAGTGACGTCACGTGTTGGCAGCGGTATTGGAAGTAACATAGACTTCCTTAGCTGATTCTAGACTATTCTGTAGTTATCACAACAATAAATGTAAAAATCTATGTGAAACTATGTTAGGTTGCACAGCACTCACATTTAAGTGCCTTCTAGCTTTCTATGTCATCCTTATTACTGTCATCTGCTTCAATAATAACTTGGATCCAAGCTGTACAGAGTCTAATATCACATAGTATGTACTTTCCCAGCTATCTTCTTGCCCTGTCACAAGCTAATCTTGTTGGTTTACATTTACATAGTGTATTGTTATGGATGCTTTCGTCATGTAGGCACCATATGTATCTACATGGCTTGTCTTTGCTATACATCCACCATCTGTGTCTGTGTCTGAGCTTCTCTCTCTCTCTCTCTCTCTCTCTCTCATCTAACAAATCTCTTGCTAAAATCCCAGGACTTATCTGTAAGACTATACAAGTATTTCCTCAGTAAATGCTCGTTGCAAAATACTAATGATATTTTACCTATACGAGTATTTCCTACAAGTGTATAGATAAGTTTGAATACAAGTAAGGCTGATAAAGAGTCTCTTACCTCAGTAAATGCTCATTGCAAAATACTGAGGTAGAGTGAAAACTGTCAGAACCTGACCGAAACCTCAGGCCTCCGGGCCCAAACCCCTGACCATCACGTTTCACCTATTCATACCTCATGTTTGATCTCTTCCCTTCGTAGCTTATGACCCTGACCTCAGTCATTCGGTCACTGATCCCCGAACCTTCTCGTATATAAGTCGCTCATCCATGTATATGACAATCAGTTCTGATATCGACTAAGATACCCAAATATATTCCATCTCGAATCTTTACGCTCCTTCGTCCCCTCGCTAAGGTCACGCCCGAACTTCGGGTGACCTCGGGCCTCGTCCGAAATACGGGACAGGACTCTGAGCTGGCGCAGCACATAAGCTGAAGCCAAGTCCCATTCGACCCGTTTGCCGAGCCTCGGCCCCCCTCGGCAACCTGACCCCGAACCTTGGTCGACTCTATTTCAAGTCCCAATCTTAACTCTGCCTCCGCTCCAATTCAGTTCTTAACAGTATATCAGAACTCTCGAAGCTCAGACAGTCCTTATCACCCCAACCACCCGATCCGCTGCTCGAAACAAATCAGTAGAGCAACACCCTCCGTCCTAGCTCGAAGAGCAAGGAACTCTCTGACCCCAACTCCGTTGTTTCAACACCAAAACATGCCCCTTCATGATCATTCGGTTCCTGAGGGACACATTGAGGAGGTCCCCGATGACCCCGAACCATATTGCGAACCCCCCAATGACAATCCGAACCCTGACCCAAATCCTGACCCTGACCCTGACCCTGACCCTGACCCACCATCGGACAATGACGCCAATGTTGGAGAATCCCTTGCCAAGGCTCTCTCCAAGATTGCAGACCTCATGGGTCCCCAAAAAACTGAATCCTCGAAAGTGAAAATTCGGGAACCCAATATGTTTGACGGCTCAGACCCAAAGAAGCTACAAGGCTTCCTCCTTCAGTGCAAGCTGAATTTCCATACCCAACCGAAAGCATTCTCAGATGAGTCTGCCAAGGTCAACTACGCCCTGTCCTTCCTCAAAGGCATGGCTCTTGATTACTTCAAGCCGTACCTTACTGATAACTCTTCGTTTGAACCCGAGTGGTTCAACAACTACAATAGCTTCACCGAGGAACTCATGATCAACTTCGGCCCATATGATGCAGTCGCAGACGCTGAAGTAGACCTTGAGAACCTCGTGATGAAGGACAGTCACAAGGCCACCAAGTTTTTCGTTGAATTCTATCACCTCGCCTCACTCGTTGACTACAATGACCAAGCGCTGCTTCGGAAGGCCTACCTTGCCCTCCCGAAGTGAATCAAAGACGAGATGATTCACTTTGACAAACCCCGCACCCTGGATAAGCTCAGAGATCTGGTTCAATGGATCGACCAGCGCTACTGGGAACGTCGAGGCGAGCTTGCTCGCAAGACAACCCGGTTGTCGTCAAGGTCCGAACCTCGGACCGAGAAATCGGTTGCCCCGGCCCCAAACATGACCCCGAAGGCACAGCAAGGTACCTCGGCCAAAGGCAAAGAGGCTGCAAAGCCCTCTACACCTCAGTCGAAGGCACCCGACCTCTCAGGTAAGCTCGGGCCCGACGGCAAGCTTACTCCCCAAGAACGCCAGTGTTGCTTCGACCTGAACTTGTGTCTGGTCTGCGGCAGTATGGACCACAAAGCTAGTGTGTGTCTGAGAGCTGCAGCAAAGGCCCGAGTGGCGCAGGCAGCCAACCAGTCCTCAGAGGCCAAAGCCTAACCCACGGCCATGGTCCCCGAGGCAAAAAACTAATCCGCAACCCTTCGGCCTCTGCACGTCCCGAGGGTTGCATTGACCCTGAACGTGCCAAACTAGAGGTTAGACTTAATGCTTCCACTCTCTTTAGTCCTACGTCTCTTGTAGTTAATTTGTCTTCCGAAACTATTCTAAACACTCCTTTTAAAGCGTTAGTAGATTCTGGATCCACACACTGTTTCCTTGAATCGACTTTTGTACGTAGACACAACCTCTGAACCCGAACCATAGACCCAATCCCTCTCAGATTATTTAATGGTAGTACAAACTCCATAATTACCGAAGCAGTAGAACTACCTATTCGCTTCTCCCCTGACCACACTTTCCCCGTAGACTTTTATGTCACTTCACTAGACTCGTCCTGTTCGGCCGTGCTCGGGCACAACTGGCTCACCTGCTATAATCCGTTGATTGACTGGGTATTGGGCAGTATTACCTTCTGAGCACCCCGACTAGATAATCTGGCTGAACCTCCAATGACCGAAGTTTGCGCTGCTACAGCCGTACCGAAGTCACCCTCCGAATCCGCCCCAAAGCTTGAGGCTCCCTGCATCGCCCTAATCAATGCAGCCGCGTTCGCTCACACCTGTAAATTAGAAGGATCCGAAACCTTTCGCCTCAACCTGGCCTTGACCGAGCTCTCTGTGCGCTCGGACGACCTATCTCTGACCCCCACAGACATGGAAGGCATACCTGAAGACTATCGTGACTTCGGGGACGTATTCTCCAAGTCTAGGGCGGACACTCTGGCACCTCACAGACCATACGACCTCAAGATCACTCTCTAGGATGGTGCCGAACTGCCTCAACCCCCGATCTACTCGCTCTCTTGGTCTGAACTTGAAACCCTTTGATCCTTCATCGACAAACATCTGAACATCGGTTTCATTCGGCCCTCTCGGTCCTCGCACGGAGCACCAATCCTCTTCGTTCGAAAGAAAGATGGCTCGCTCCGACTATGCGTAGTCTTCCGAGGGTTGAACAAGGTAACTAAGAAAGACCGATACCCACTACCCCTCGTCTCAGACCTGCTGGACGCACCAAAGAAGTCTCGGTATTATACCAAGATCGACCTTCAACATGCGTACCACCTTGTCCAAATCGCCGAAGGAGACAAATGGAAGACCGCGTTCAAGACCTGATACGGGTCCTTCGAGTGGCTAGTAATGCCCTTCGAGCTTACTAACTCACCCGCGGCTTTCCAACGTTTCATGAATGACATTCTGGGAGATTTGTTGGATATATGCATGGTAGTTTACCTTGATGACATCCTCATTTACTCTGACACACTTGCCGAGCACAAAAAGCACGTACGCGACATGCTTCAACGGCTCCGAAAAAATAGTCTCTATGTGAAAGCTAAGAAATGCGAATGGCACAAAGACACAGTAGAATTCCTTGGATACATACTGACGTCTGAAGGCCTCACAATGGCCGAAGACAAAATTCAAGTCATCCGAGACTGGCCCAAGCCTCGGAAGGTTAAAGACATCCAGCCCTTCCTCGGCTTTGCCAATTTCTACTGACGTTTCATTCTTAACTATTCAGAGATTACAGTACCGCTCACCCAACTCACCTGAAAGGGTACAACCTGGCACTTCTCGGACGAATGCAGAACAGTGTTCGAAACCCTGAAGATAGCCTTCACCTCGGCCCTGATCCTCACACATTGGGACCCCGACCAACAGCTGGTTGTGGAAACCGATGCCTCGGAATATGCCCTCGTCGCCATCCTGTCAACCTACACCCCGGACGGTGAGATTCACCCGATCGCTTTCCATTCTCGGACATTCTTGGGTGCTGAACTCAACTATGACGTCCACGACAAAGAGCTGTTAGCAATCTTCGAGGCTTTTAAACATTGGCGACACTACCTAGAAGGCCCCTCGGCCCTGATAGACGTTGTTACCGACCACAAAAACCTGGAATACTTCTCAACTACAAAACTGCTCACCCAAAGACAGGCCCGATGGTCCGAATATCTGTCACAGTTCAACCTTGTAATTTGGTTTCGGCCGGGCAAGCTCGGTGCGAAACTGGATGCCTTAACTAGATGATGGGACATCTACCTTAAGGAGGGGGGTAACGACTACGTGACAATCAACCCACAGAACCTTCGGCTGATCTTCATGACTCAACAGATCACCGAGTCACTCTGAGCTACATCCTTGATCCTACCCTCGCTTCGCACGAGCCTCATCATAGACTTTGAAAAACTCCATGCTGACATTAAAACTCACCTGCCCTCAGACCCCGAGGCTTTAAAACACCTCGGCGACGCCTCTGACCCGATATGGACGCAATCCGAAGATGGATTCTTGAAACACGATGACCAAATCTATGTCCCCGAGGCTGACGATCTTCGGCTCCGAGTACTACAGTACAAACACGATCACATACCCGTGGGACACTTCGGTCAAAACAAGACTCTATCCGCAATTAGGCATGAATACACGTGGCCCAGACTCCGAACCTCGGTCAACAAATTCTGCAAGTCCTGCACCACGTGCCTACGCTCCAAACCCCAATGCCACAAGTCCTACGGCTTCCTCAAACAGCTTCCGATCCCCGAACAACCTTGGAACTCAATATCCATGGACTTCATCGAACAGCTGCCTCGGTCCGCCAGCTACACTGCAATACTGGTAGTAGTTGACCGACTAACAAAACAAGCAATATTTATTCCAACGCACAACACAGTCACCTCGGCCGACCTCGCGAAGCTCTTTGTCCTACATGTCTTCTCAAAACACGGTGTACCCTCGCATGTAACTTCGGATAGAGGTTCGGAGTTTGTCTCCCACTTATTTAAATCATTGGGTAAATCCTTAGACATGACGCTTCACTTCACCTCGGGCTATCACCCCGAGGGCGATGGCCAGACCGAACATACTAACCAAATGTTGGAACAATATCTCTGAGTGTATAGTAACTACCAACAGAACAATTGGGCAGACCTACTTCCACTCGCCAAATTCGCTTACAACAATGCCCCAAGCGCCACGATGGGCGTATCACCATTCTTTGCGAACAAGGGATATCACCTGAACATCTCGGTCCACCCTGATCGAGACCTTGCCTCCTCTCGGGCCCAAAACTTTGCGACCAACTTAGACCAACTACACCAGGTACTTGTCACGATCACAGTCTGGACATTCAATTCACACTATATTCGTTCCGAAGAAATCCTTCCGAAGCTTTTCGTCCAAAGCCCGAAGCAACATTCCCACACTCCCATCACTTTTATCCCACAACCCTTTTTGTCTATCACTTCGACTCAAATACACCATCTATTGAATCAATCCTTGTGAAACAATCAGTGGTCAGGTCCAATCATATTCTTTTTTTAAAAAAGAAGCACCCTGACTATCCCCATCACTATCCCCATCTTTCAACATGAAATTATGGATTGAGTTATTCATATTCACTCAAAGCTTGCGATGACATGCCATATCATCAGGCATGATGATATGAACGTTCTAGACTCTCATAATGACTCTCCGAAAGATTTAGGCATGGCTATCCCTACCTGAAGAGCCATGCGATTCGGAAACATATTTCAAGAGTTGGTGATGGTCTATTATCCTTTTTCTTCATTCACAATTTTCCTTCCATCACTATTCTATGTTTTCTATGGCCTTTAATTAGTATACATGTACCTTGATTACTTTCCTATCCTCACGGACTCATTCCCATTCGCCCTCTCTTCCGAACCCTTCGGTATATAACTAAACACATTTGCATGTATGTTCCCTAGTTCAATTATTGTATGTCAACTTGATTTTCTACTCACACTTGCCAAACTCACTCCCAGCTCAACTTCGCCAACAAGCTTTATATTTTTTGAGTAAGCACTCCAATTCAACTTTTATTAGTTAAATCCACTTCAAGGAATGTAAGATCATTGGCTGTGATCAACATGAACTGCAAAGTTCATTCAATTCACGAGATAGAATCCTTTTGGAACCTCTGTCTCTTTGGAACTATGCACTTCATTCGCAGATGTTCCGAAAGTCATTTGCTTTTACTGTAGGATTTCTATTCACTTTCCAAACCCATTCGGTTATTATTAGGAATATTTCCAAATACTTTTACTAACACAACATTCATCCACAACATTTATCACTGTTATTCGGATTCTGACACTATTCTTACCTCATGTTTGATCTTCCCCCTTCGTAGCTTATAATCCTGATGTCACGATCATGATTTACGATTTGTTCCTCCGTCCGAACCATCCGAACTATTCGAACCATCCGAACATCACGTTTCCGAAACAACTCTTCGGAACCCGCGTCATCGGCAGACTTGTCACACCTACAACCCCCCAACACCTCGTCACCCATAACACCTTGAATCATCCTAGCAACATCACAAGGACACAATCAGGAAACCAGATTCTATTATTGGCCTGTCCTCAGAAAAGAAGCACCTACACTATCCCCATCACTATCCCCATCTATTTCTAGGAACTCAATAGAAGGGTCGATTCTATGCTTCTAAAGCTTATGGAAACAATACATACGATTCCGCATGTGGACGAGTTCATCCCCGTCACTCAGGACCGTCGTTTAAAGAGGTGAAACAAGGGTTTGTTTATCTGAAACGACATACGGTTCGGAAACAGGTTTCA